>RJWJ010020217.1:0-29316 GCA_004363605.1 Indri indri | reverse complement strand
TAGAAAGTATAAAATAGGACAGAAGTTAGTCTGACAATTTTGGTTAAGATAGAAAATTAACATTTGAATATTAACTGTTTTAATACAATGTTCAAAAATGAAGATACTAAGAATTTGTTAAAAACACAATCCAACCATAAGCTATTTTTAAGGGAAACAAAAGGACAGATAAATTGTCCAAAACTTAAAAAAAAAAAAAAAAAAAAAAAAAAAAAAAAAAAAAAAAAAAAAAGAAAGATGAGCTGTATTTACCAGGCACACACCGATAAAAGGAAAGCAGAGATGATGATAATAATTTAAGGTAAATTTGAATTCAGGACAAAAAACATTAAATGAGAAGGAGTATTCTTTTCATTATTAAGAGTTAAAATCCTTAATAAAGAAATTATCAAACATTTAGGTGATAAATCAGGGAGCAATTCAATAGATAAATTGAAAGCTTAGAAATTAGAAAAATGGACAAAAAATGTGAGAATTACATCGCTCTCAGCCTTTGACAGATTAAAAAAATATGAGAATAAAAGATAATGAATATCATAACATAGATAGAATTGAAAAAATATATATCGATCCAACTTTATATCGTACAAAGCAGTTATCATGGAATGGTTACAAAAACCTTGATCCAATAATAGGCTATTAAAATTTAACAAATTCCTTAAAAAGGAATTGCAAAGGCCGTAAGTTCTGAGTATTATGCAATAAAACCAGAGCTTAAAAAAGAAAATTTAAAAAAACATACCCAATTACTTGGAGATCTTTAAAAAAAAAAAAAAAAAAAGGACAAAAATTAAATCTCTGCGAAATAACTCTTAAAGAGAAAATTTTAAAAACTTCGTAAGCTATTAGAGAATAGAAGTATTAATATACAGCATATCAAAATTTACAGATGGGGTGGATTTATTAAACAATAAATAAAAATAAATTATCATGCTCATGAGAGTAAGAAAAAGATGAGAAAATAACAGAAGGATATAAAAGATAGCAGAAATTACAGAGAGAGAAAAAAACAAATTCAGAAATAAATCTGTAAACTGATGATTATTTTAGGGGAAAGAAGTAAATTAAATGAAGAAAAGAAAAACCAAAATGGAGCAGGGAAGACGACCTTCCTAAAAGGCTCCCATGTGAGTTTTACCAGTGAGGATTGTTTTTCCTCAAACCCCACACCCTTTAAAAACAATAATAAACTTCTAGAAACTGATCAGTCTCTGCTATGTGATTTGTTCCAGACCACAGGAAAATAACAAAAGCTGAGCTGTATATCTGGTGAAAATAATTTGATAGACACTACCATCAAAATTTAAAACAGAAGGAAAAAAATTAAAATAACAAATCTTAGCAAACCTCATTTAATATATGTTAAAAGAATCACAAGTCAAGAATTCATAGGTTTTGCCACCAAGAGGTAGGAAGTCTTCACATCAGGCAATCTGCAGGTTACATAAACAGTATTAAAAATAGCTTAGATAAAATGCGATCAAAAGCCATCTTTCTTAAGATGATGAAAAACATCTGTCTGCGTATCTTATTATAAATCAATGATCACTATCCACTGCAGGCAAAGACATCAGAAGCACTGCAGTTAAAATGAGCATGGTGTGAAAGCTCCTCCTTAGTCCTGAACCACCACTTTCAGGCCCGACGGCAGGCCTCTTTGTCCGTGTTTCTTGCCTAGCAGTTACTGTCTGGACAGGAGGATTATTAAAACTTGCATTCGGGGTTTGGGAGGAAATATTATTTCCTCCTCTTCCAGGGCAGTTGCTGCCACACCACCATGTCTACACAGAGGGACTTATTCCACCTCTGTTGGCTTTGGCCCCGTTGCTTGATCTTCTGTTTTTCCCTTTCCCAGTCTGCTCCTTAAGCTTTAGAATTTATGCTCTCCTGTAAAACCCCAAGCCCCACCTACTGCAGTCGTAGAGGCTGCAGCCAGTATCCTTTTAACCCCAAATCCCACTGGAAGAGCCCTCAGGTTAGAGTCACGGTCCTAAAAGGATTTGGTTAAGGGTGCTGTTTAGCATCCTTGTTTATTTTCCAACCCTAAGAAATGAGGCCGGAGAATTTCAAGAGTTTGTTTATTACCCCTATGATCTCTGTGCTCAGAATATTCAGGCCTAAAATGCTTATACACTTATCTTCTCAGCCACTTGTAAGCTCAAAGAAAGCAGAAACCATAATGTGTGTCCCAGTAACAGCAGGCAAGGACGGAAATCTAACTTTTCCCAAGCCCAAATCCCGTGTTTACCCTCCATGGTGTTCGCAACCCTCACAGTCTCTGTTGAACTCGCAGGAACCAATCCTTTGTGGACGAATAAGGAACAGTCTGCCCTTGTGCTATCCCTGGAATCATTACCATCTTCTTTTATTTAGCTATTCACAGACTTAAGATTTATGGTTCTTGAAGATAGGAACCTTATCTTACCCCTCCTGACTCCCATTAGACGGAGCACAGTTTTTCCTACTTAGCAGGCTGAATAAATATTTGCTAAATGGATTTAAAGATGAAAATTGAACTGCTTGAGCTCACCCTGTGTCAGATTACTCAATGGGTTAGATGTCAGGTTTTATAATTAGGAAGACAGTCACCTCCGTGGTGCCATTACTGTCAGACCAGATGACAGGGTCCAGAAAGCGTGCGTGGGGAGTGGGGGGTGCAGCGTGGGGGTGGGGATGGCGAAACTATCTGAAAACACTGGAATGATTCAACCCAGTAAAGAGAAGGGTTAAGAACAGGATTGTGGGTTACGAAGGTGAGTTGCAGAGAGGCAGCATTTGTTTCCACGTAGAAAGCGGGACAGACACGAGATAATGGGATTACATTTGACGGGGAAGAATTCAGATTGGGCTGAAGGAATGTTAAATGATTCAGACAGTTGCCCTATACAGACAGACTCTTCTCCTGGAGAGCTTTGAAGACAGAACTGCCATCTATTCATCCTGAATGGTTTAATACACAGGGCTTCCCAGGAGGGTGTTCGTAAACTCAACACCGTATTTCACATATAATTCTGAGACTCTGTGGTATGAACGACATTAAGAAGGAGCTTTGCAACAACTTGACTCTAAACAATCTAATTTTCTTTTTAAATCCACAGGCCAAATTCAAGTTCTAAGTCGGGTTTCTAGTCTGGGCTTCACGGGGTTGCATTTAAAAACATGAGCCAGTGTGTGGCACTGCTTCTTGTAGACGTTGGAGAGGTGTCCGGCGGCGGATGCTTGGGGAGAAACAGCAACAGCCAGCATCGTTTTCTGTCCTTGTCAGATGCGAGGAGCTGCATTCACCAGGCCTCTTTAAATGTGTTATGGAAGTGACATGGTATTTACTTTCTATTATGAGGAAGTACATTGCTGTGCAGGCTTAGAATTAACTGTTTTCATTTGGTTACCTAAAGGACACCTCCCTGGGATGTGAGTACAATCGTCCCAGTCATTCTCCTGGACATACAGAGATCAGTAATTAATGGCCCCCTGCATGGTCCTGGCAAAAACTAAAAAGGAACTGGAATAGCCCTGGGAGTCAGGAGTGTGAAATGTAAAGGATAAAAGCTTGGTTTATTTTTGCAGAGCATGCACTTGCGGGAGGTGGCAGGGAGGCCACCGCAAAGCCTTCACTGCCCTGCACTTCCCGGACCCTCCTCTTCCCCAGAGCACGGCGGGGCAGAGGACGCTGGGAGGACACTGTCATACGTGCAGCTGCTTTCGTCCGTGTGTTTGTGGAAAAGAAAATCACGTTTTCTGTCCTAACAATGTGATCTCAATTCGAAGCGGAAACAAACCCTGTCTCCTCCACGAGTAGACGTGTGTTGTCCCTCACCCGAGCTGAGGGGCGTCTCGTCGGCCCAAACCACCATCCTGAGGGAACTCGGGCCGAGCTGAGGGCATTTGTACCATGCTCGTCGAGGCCTGCCCGCTTGGACGTGTGCGTGTAAGATCTTCTTGTACCATTTTACTCAAAGAGGGGACAGAAGCCCCAGATCTCAGGTTTCAGGTGAGCAGACAACAGTGGGACAGCACAGCAGTGCAGGTGACACTCAAGGTTTCATTGAAGGGAATGGTTCACACACAAAGCAAGTGTCTGTCCAGCATTTTCTTCTCCCTTTTGCTCCCAGGCAGGTAATCCATAATGCTCACACACTCACAGAAACGTCTGTGGCTTATACCTCATCTGTGTTGGTCACCAGGTGAGCCCAGGAGGATGACCGCTCGACGTAGCCAAGGAAAGAGCAGCCCTTGGACCCAGGTGGGTTGCTCTTGGAATCAATATCCTTCCTTCCAGTTGAGGGTGAAGGATTCCACTATGGTCCACACTGGGGGTCTCAGGGCTCTTCACATTGGAAAGTGAAGGGAGTGACAGTCATTCTTGTGTCTAGCTGGGCAATTCCTCCTGGGATGCCAGCAGTCTCAAGCTTTCTGGTTGCCTCAGCTTCCTGCGCAGGCAGCTAGGTCCGGTTCGTCCCCATGGTTGGTCTTCTCTGTGTCAGCCATCCTCCTTGGTCCGTGAATTTTCCATCTTGGAAGAGTGCATCTTCTTTGACTTGTTCTGGTTTTAGGCTGCTAGAAAATTAGATACTTTCTGGTTGAATGAATAAGAGAGAGACACGCTGTCAACTACTAGTGGCCAGAGGCTGTGCCAGGCATGTTGAATATAATAGGCATGACGCAGAATGAATGAATGAATGAATGAATGGAGGGAAGGAAGGAATGACAGCAATAACCTATTCAATCTCCACTAAGGAAGGCAGTAAAATGATTCCCTCTCACCCAACCCTTCCATCTCACTCAACATCTCCCAGACTTAACAGCTGTTCTCCAAATTACAGGTAGCTGAGACAATCTTCTATTCATGCAAAAAATTTTTAGTCATACTGCCTTGAAGTTTAAGGTGAAGGATAGTTGGATTACTGGTTGTCCAGATCACCAAAGTGGCCTCTACTTTGCCTATTCAGAACCTACATTGGTCACTCAGCTTTATAGAGCTATAGTTTTAAATGTATGCTAGGTTAGAACTCTTCTAAAAGGAATTTAACACTGCTGATAGACAAGAGTAGTGTAAATAAACCTTCCAGATGCCATTTGGCTAAGGATATTTGAGTTCAGGAACTTCAAATAGGGACCTCAATTCCTGTCCTACAAACAACCGCGTGTGCACACATAAACACAAACACACACACCCCAACCAACATTAATTACTATGTTTCAAAAAGCCTCTCTTAATTTATATCTGAAATGTCCCTCTTATATGAAGGACACGATGATTTTTTTCCAAGCCGCAGGTTTTAAAGAAGAAAGAAAGAAAAGGAGAATGTAAGAGAAGAAATCCTATAAATGAGGAGCATTTCAGAGAGTAGGAAAACACACATATTCAGGGAGGGCAGGGCAGGGATCTGTGAAAAGCCACATTGCACAAGTTTGTCTTATAACCATCAGAAGATTTGAGCCCCCAAACTGCATTAGAACTGATCAGCCTCATAAAATGCAGCACTTTCTGCTCCCTCTTGTTTGGAATAGACATCCTTGTCCAAGTGTGCGAGAGTCTCTGCTATGTGAGAGGAAAGAGAATCGTGCATTTGGATCAGTGGCAGGACATTTTTGGGCAATCTCAGGACTATTTGTCTCTGAGCAATTAGCTGGGAGGGCTGAGAGCCTGGCATGCTGGGAGGACCCTCCTCCAAAGACAGCATAACCTGTGCCTTCCCACCTCCCGTTCCTCCCACCATGTTTATAGGAGAAGGTGTTCCTCCAGTTGGTACTCAAACAGAAGCTGACGTTGGGTTTGCTTCAAAGAGATTGATGTGTGTGTAGCTTTTTTATAAGGTCCTTCGCACAAACCCAGAGATTAAAATGAGCCTTAACATAAACTACGGGAAGGAGCATAAAAATGATTCTAAACCTCACCTATGCCCAGCTGACACCTGTAAAGCACAATTGTGTTTTAACACTAACACTTTGGAAGGGCTCAGGTAAACAGAACGCCATATGCAAGGCTTTCAGATCTTGGCAAATGCCATCAGTACTTACTATCCCCATAGGTAGGTTTTCTCTTGCTGTGCTCCGAGTTTGAATGGAATATAAATGCACCATTAAGCCTGCCCTAGAAGTATGGAGAGTGGTTGTTGCATAGTTAAGTGAAAAGGCAGCTTTTTATGTCTGATAGAACAGTCATCTCACAAACAACAAATTGGTGCAAAGAGACAGGGGGAAGCAACGTAGGGAGAGAAACCTCAACAAGAAAGGCAAATGGAAGTCTGAATTCTTTTATAAGTTCCTTTTAAATAACATCCCACACTTTATCCAAGAAAAATGTATATTCTTTCCTGGGCTTAGAAGTAAGGTGCCTGTCCTCCAACTTCCCACCCCAACACACCCATGAAAGCCACTATGATCACCACCTCATTGTTAGTAAGAAGAGGAAAAGAAAAGATACAAGAACCAAAGTCATCTTTCACTACAGTAAACAAAGCGAGTTTAGCTTGTCACAGTGAATGATGAATGGTTACCTATCACTTTCCCAGGGAGAGAGAAACCAAAGATTGTGTATCAATTTTTATAATTTTAAGGCTGAAAGATAATAACTCTGCAGAAATGGAGCAGACTATATAAAAATCCCCTCTGAAAATGTGATTACACATAAAAATCCATAAAAATGTACAAAGTGATAGATGAACCAAAACTAAACAAACGCAGTTTTTTATCCTTTTGGAACTGAGCAGAAATAGCATATGTAGAGAGAATGATTTTATTTTATATTTTTAAGAGAAATATTTGGAACTTAATTGAATTATACTTCTGGTGGGAATTGAAATTTTCAGACAGAATATCAGATTTTACTTTAAATTGAATTCTATATTGAAGAAATGAAGACCAAACCATCAGTGAAATATTAGCAATAAAGTTGACACATTTCAATAAGCAACTAAAAATCTGAGCATAATATGAGCTAGCACAATTTCTTTGTACACTCTCTTAAACCCCCAAAGGGTCTATTCTAATTATTCTTAATAATCCTAACAAGGAAATGATCTTTGATCTATTTTAATTAAATCCAGTTTACATTTGATATTTATTTTTAGAGATTCTTAGATAAAAATTAAATTCTTTTTTTGTGGCCACCCTGGCTAAACCTACTGTATCTTTCACACCTTCAGCTTCATATTATTAATGAATCTAGAACATGTATTGAGATGCATGTTTCATTTTGCTTATTCCTTAGAAGTTACCAAGTTAATCCTGGATTCTGTATACCACATCTTACCAACATATATTATTTTTTATTCGTTTTAAGTTATTTTGCTTGAGTTGAGCTTTCAGGGATTTCATGACTCCCCCATAGGTACATTTAACCAACAGCAAAATATGCAATAAAATGCGCTTACATTTTTTGCCATTAGAAACCACACCAATAATTTGCGTTTCTTTTATAATTACAGTCAATGGGAAATGTGCCTTTTTTTCTCCTGGAAACTTTTGAAATTTTGTGTCAGAGGTCCTTAGAGGTCTCCTTATGTTTTTCAACTCATGGTTAACAACTATTAATAGTATGGGCCACCACTGTGTAGTGTAGTTAAAGCTTTTTTCTTTTCCCTGCAATCTAAGTGAAGCACCCACTGTAAATACAGTGGAATGGTTTTTAATATGGAGTTTCAACATATTATTTAGATCAACTAGGTTTACAGAAAGTACAGAGACCAGGTTAGCATCATACCAACGACACTTGTATTTTTAAGTGTCATAAGGAAAAACACCATGCCAATTGCACAGGTCAGCTTTGCTTACAGGAAACTATCCTCTCCACGCCCTCAGACAAAAAGTTGGCCCGAAAGCCAACAAGGTAGAGTCAAGGAAATGAAAGGGGGATTGGATGGGGAATACAGGTTGGAAAAATGAATTTCAGAGCAGAGAGGTGGTACACAGAGGAACAAGTCTTCGGTTCGCTGCTAATTTCTTTAATTTATGATGACTCTAAAGTCTTGGTCAAAAACCCACTCAGGTTGTATAAACGTCCACCCGCAGTGGCCTCCATTCCTGATATAAGAGACCTGTAAAAACAGACAATATGCTAGGAGCACTGATGTGCCTGCTATAAACAGTATGAACTGCAATTCATCTTGCTAAACACCTTGGACAGGAGCCAGCCTGAAAATCATAAAGGACCTTGGGATAAAAGATGTTGTCACTGAAGAAACCCTGTTTGCTTATCCAAGAAAAGGCAACCAATTAATAGTTTTATTACTAATACCATTACCCCGAGGGCTAAAATTAGGTTTATTTATTTTAAGTTCAACATACTAAATTCCATCCTAACGCACAAGGTACGACTCGTATTACAAATGAATAACTTAATTAAAAAACATTGATTTTGCTCATTGACTGCTGCAAATTTTATTAAATATTAATGATAACATTTTGTATTTTTTACACTAGTCATGAAAGTTTTATGCACTCTCTCCCCTACAGCAGCCTTAGATTTTATGACAAAATCTTAGGCAGCCCAAAGTACAAACATAAATATTGCATTGGCTGGCTTGGTACAATATATGTGTGTACATAAGCCAATGAGTAGATGTGCGTACATTTACCCAAATGTGTCCTGGGTTAAGAGAGCTGTCACAAGGGGAGAAAGGGAGAACTGTGAATTGGTATAAGTTTGTGTTTTATTTTAACCACCAAGACGGGTCACCCCCAAACTCTTAGGAACAAGTATGCTGTGAGATGTGAGAGGGGACCTCTAACTGTGCCCAATCCCCAAATTCTGTATGTGGAAAGCAAAGAACAAAACATTGCTCCATAAATAATGTCATTTTACATATTACAAGTCCTCTGTGGCAAAAGGTTTCACCCAAAGGACAAAATTCTCCTCTTTCCTCATCCCATGCACCCCAGAAAACCGATGAAGACCACCAGACAATTGGGGAGCCTTTAACATTTTGGTAGGTTTTTCTGTCATTGTTTTGCTTTTTTTGGGTTTAATCTTACATGTTTATATTAGAGTCTGCACAGCCTCGGACTGTTATCAGTCTAGATGGACTAGAAGTGACCCTCATCTGGTTTCTCCACGCTCTTAGTGGGAAGCATAAATGTTTGGGTTCAGCCGACAGCCGTGTGCAGGGAATCAGACAACACCATTATCTGGAATGTTCTTCTATTATTCGGAAACCTGCACTTAAAAAATCTGTAAAACCCTCAGCAGGAATCATGAGTTTGAACTACTGCATTGACTTTTTGTTTTCTCTTCCTCTGTATCTCAAAGTCATTTAGAAACAACCAAGAAGTTAATCTGTTTAAGTCATTTCCTCACTCACCTCCAGGTCAGAGGCTCGGGCCTCTGAGATACACAGTCTTCCCCAAACTTAACACACTTCCTTAGGGATAGGATCATAGCAACTGAAGACTTGAAAACAAAGCTTGAGTCTCACTAAACACTTGTCAGAAAGATTCCAGTCATAGCTGACATAGTTTGCAAATGCCCACAGTAGTGAGAGGTGAGGGAGAGAGGAGGGGATGAGGGGAGGAGGGACGCTTTCCAAAGGAAAGACTTCGCACAAAAAACATTAAGCATTTTCTGGAATGGAGTAATTAAAAGGCGGACTACAGTATCTTTAAAATACAGGCTTCTTTAAATTGCAAAGTAGCAGTTTTGGAACGACAGGTCATGAAAAGTAATACGTGAATATCAGCTCATTCAATATTGTAGTTACTGTAATAGTATACTTAGGGACCTGGGCGTATGTTTGGGTTTCAGCACGTATTGGTTTGGGCTGAATTACCAAGTTTTTGGCAAAGTTTTCCTCCCTCTACTACTTTCTTCGGCAGCTTCAGCTACCACTGGCCTCTGGAAACGCTATCCTCTCCTTTTTCTGGGGGCCTCCTGCTACTGGACTGGGGTTCCTTCATATCCCCTAGTTCCCAACCCAACAGTTAGTCCTTCATTAGAAGTTTCTAGAACCACTTAAGTTGGGACTTCTTTGCCTTCCTTCCTTCCCACATCCTTCCTCCCCTTAGTCCTTTCTTTTTCCCGCTAGGATTCTAAAATACGCAAAGAAGTTGTAGTTTTTCCTTGGTGTGGCATCACTCTCAGGCTGTGTTATGTAAAACAACAACTCCAGACATCAAGTCACAGGTGGGTCTGAAAAAAGAAATCTGTAGAAAGTATGCTAGGGAAAGCCATCACCAATCCATGACACCAGAGTTGGT
Organism: Indri indri; assembly: GCA_004363605.1. Taxonomy (NCBI): domain Eukaryota; kingdom Metazoa; phylum Chordata; class Mammalia; order Primates; family Indriidae; genus Indri; species Indri indri. The sequence continues at coordinate 19,122 of RJWJ010020217.1, read as the reverse complement.
GCACACATTTTTCTATGAATTTGGAGATAGGCAAAAGACCACCTAGTTATATCAGTATCATTTCCCTTTCTGTTGTGGAATAAAGTTTCTTTTTCCTAATAATGAGTACTCAGGAAAACAAAACAAAGCAAAAAAGAAAGCAACTTTTCTTTGCCATGGCGGTTGACACTAGACCCAAGGGCACACGCTCTGTAAGTTTGACACATTTCTCAAAGTACTGGTGTCCCCAGCCCAGCTTGACTGTGAACTGGGTCTGCACAGCCACCTTTAGTCCTCCCAGGGAAGAAATTAAATCTGCATCTTGACTGAGTTGCCTGGAAGAGACTGTTCAATTATTTATGGCACAATAGCAGGGAAGTTGCTCTTCTCTGCAAGCTGGGGGTGAGGGTGGGAGTGGATTCTGCCTCTTGTCGACTCCAGGCCACTGTGTTAGTGAGTCCTGTAATGTCTAGAGAAAATAACAAGGCTAGAGGCAACCAAGATATATTAACAAAAAAGCGGCAGTAAATCACTTTTCACTGTTTGGAGGTTGCACTCAGACCAGCGCGGCTGCCACCGTGCTCTGGCGCTGCCCGGGATGCGACTGATGCACGCTGATGCCTGACTGGGAATGGCGAGGCCGGCAGTGCGGAATGGACCACACGGATTTCAAGTCCAAGTTTTAAAAATGGAAATAAGAAGAAACTCGAGAATTTGTCAAGTAGGGATTTTACGGATTGGAAACATCTGCTTCGCGTTTTTGGTTTTGGCTCCTGGACTCAATGTCATGGCAGCTTTGTATCAAGAACTGGAAGACGTGACTTTGGTTCTCATAGGGCTGGTCAGGGATCAATTCCTTAAAGTTTCTCAGTTATTTACTGGTATTTTAGAAATTGCTGAAACACAGAGTCACCTGGAGAGCCTCAGTGGCATTTTATTAGGGCAAGTCTTTCCCATGGAGACCTACCCATTGGTTTCTGATGCCCAGGTTGCTCTACATGGAAAAAATAAAACTATTGCATAATTGTAGAGATTTAAACACACATACTATGAGAAAGGCAACACATGTACATGTCAGGGTAAAATTATCTCAATGACTAATAGCCTGTTTTCTAAAAGATCTATTACGTTAATAAGGCCTGGGAAAATAATACAATATGGCGGAGGCGCCCTGAGAACATAAACACTACACAGAACGAAAGACGAAGGTTACAGAAGACTATTTTGTAATTTTTCCTAAAACGAGGGCTTAGAAAATGGTTTGTCCTAGTCGCCTGAACAGAGCAGAAATTCCAATCTAAAATGCACATGCAGGATCATCTTTGTTTAACCTAACTTCATTGCAACAATAAGAGAAATCAAATATGTTATACTTACGTGAACTTTCTCTCTTCCAGACCACAAAACCTTTTCTAGATTTTATGTAATCCTTCCAATATCCAAGGTAACAAGCCAGTTTGTTACATCATTTTACTATTAAAGAAAGTTAAGGCATGAAAAAGTTGAAAGTTTTTGCTTTCTAGATAGACTATAGATACAGGCAGCAGTTTTGTTTGTCCTAATATTAGCATGTTACTATAACATTCTTTTCTATATGTGTGGTATGCATTAACTAGTTGCTCGTCTAGAAAGAGAAGTGCTAGGTTTGGGGTGATACCTAGCATTTAAGTTAATATCAAAAATACATTCTATGAAGACCTACACATTTGTCAACAGTGAGCCCAAATTCTTCCCTTTTTCTACCATGTTTACATTTTTTATTGAAGGACAATATACATAGGAAAAAGTACACATAAGTGATAAATGCATCGATCTCTATAGCCTTTTCTTTTTCACATCACAGGGACATGAGCTTGTTCACAGGTTAAGGCAGGAGAGGAGTCAGTAGGAAGGAAGCAGATGAAAACCAGGCGAGTGTCAGCACCGTGGCAGATCACAGGTCCCAAAGACGGCTACAGTGTCTCCCATCCCATCTGTTCCTCTGCAGTGTGACCTTTCTGCTCGCCCATCAAGGGCTAGAGCTTATTTCTTCACCCACTGGCATCTGGGGGTACTCTGTGACTGCTTTGATCAATAGAATATAGCAGGCTTTGCCACTTTGGGGCACAAAACTTTGATTGGCTTGGTAGTTCCTTCCTGCCTTTTAGAACATTTGCTCTTGGTATGCTCTCTCAGAAGCTGCATGCCAGGCTGCAAGAAGCCAAGCCACAGAGAGAGGGGCCATGTGTAGGTGTTCTAGTCACAACCAGCTGAGCTCCCAGCCAGCATCCACTGCCCACCATGCAAATGCGCCATCTTGGATATCCAGCCCCATCAAATCCTCAGGTAACTGCAGCTCCAGCCGATGTCTCCCTTCAATTGCTTGAGAGATCCCAGTGAGAAATGTCCAGCTGAACCCAGCCAACCATAAGCGATAATAATAAATTATTTTAAAACCACTAATTTTTTGGGTGATACGCTAACCAGGAACAGATAACTGGGACAGGTACCAGAACACACACAGACATAGGAACTTAGCTTTGACAGGAGGAAGGCAGAAAATACACAAAAATAAGTGAGATTCTACACGTTTTCAGACTGAATAAGTGGGAAAGTAGAGGTGAAAATTTAGAAGCAATATCATTTGGTAAGAAAAGAAAAAAAAAATGGGATGGTGGGTTTAAGAAAGGGATAAATATTTGAAGTATCAGATATGCAGAAATGGAGACAGAAGCCAGTAACAGGGCCACTGACATACTTAAAGGCCAGGCTCATGTTGTAGGCTATAAATTTGAAGAATACCATCTGCCTGGGGCGGGGATTTTCTCCATCTGTGCTCAGCTATTCAGGTCAGGAGAAGAGAAGGCAGATGACTGCATTGATCTTGGATTGCACTTACAGGTTTCGAGAGCAGGTAAGGAAGGAAGAGCGAGCGAGACAGCTGGGTTCTGTTAGGTAGGAGGTGAAGCAAAGGCCCACGGATTCTAGCCTGTGCCGGGAAAGGTAACGAAGCTGGGAGAGCCTTGATAATAGCAATGAAAGAAAGGAAGATGCAGAAATTTGAGGTCAATGAGATTAGCTATATGAGGAAAGAGAATGAGACAACTAGAAAGAGAGGTTACGACCTAACAATAAAATATTATTGATTCCTTTGATGTATTGGTATCTTTTTATAAGATCACTAGTAATTAAGAATTTTATCCATAAATATGTAACGACCAATTTACAATACCAGTTAATACTTCAGTTAATATCATCAGTAGTTTGGAAGACCTCTGATTTGGAAGATGGTTCACAAAGGAGGGTCAGACTGAGGATTTTTCTGCCCACACCCAGAGGTGTGCTGGAGCCGGTTCATGTCTACCTGTGAGCGCCAGCTGTGGGCACCTCCTTTCACATCTGCGTTCAGTGAGCTCATGTCAGTAGCTTGACATTGGCCATGGGGGAAATATTGACACCACAGAAATTTGCAGATACCATAAATCAGGGCTTTTGTTTCCCAGAGAGTAGCTTGTTAAACCTTTACCAGCACACCACTACCCACACCCTTCTCATACTCTAGTTAGCACAAGAAAGAGAATTTAATTTTGTTCATTTCTTATCAATGTACATCTATTAACTTATGACTTACTCTGCATAATCATACCCCAAGGACGTGAGTGGAAGACTATTCCATCGTACTTTTACTACTTCTATGAAACCCAGTGGTTGGATTCACAGCGATTTATTACCTTGTACGGACTCACAGCTCCCTCTTCCCTAGGCTAGAACATTCTGAGACTGAAGGAGACAGACAACTGAACAAGATGAAGCCAGCAAAGCTCAGTCATGTGACGATGTGGGCCCCATCCGGATGTATAAAACCTAAGGAAGGATTAGCTCTGAAATGATAATTTTAAGAGGGAAAAACTGGTGCACTTTGATCTGGCTCCTCAGGGAGCTCGTTGTAAAAGAGGAATTGAAGCCAGGCACAGGCTTTTCCTAACATTCACCTTCCTTCTGCCTTTGGTTCCCAAGCACTGTAACATAGGCATTGAGAAGAATGCTAAAAAAAACTGACCACTTAAAAAAAATTTATTTAGCCTCCCTAATTTGCCTAATAGTGTAGCTGGTATAATAAAATCCAGGGTCAAAACAGGCTTATCTTCCAATTTAAAAAAAAAAAAATTTTTTTTTTTTTTTTTGCAGTTCATTTTTCAAATAGTGTCTGCATTCTTCTTTCTCTCTCATTTTGCTTTAGGATAGTAACAAAAAATGAATGAATTAGCCTCACAGAGAGAAAAGGTTATTGGGAATATGAATGAAAACATAATCCTCAGAGGATTTCAACCTCATGGGTTTGAAATAAGGCACAAAAAATGTTATCTGCTAGGCAGGGCAAACCTGAGAATTTTGAGCTGTTACTTAGTGTACTAAACTATATTAACATTTTTCCCATTCATGCAATAAAAACTGATTGAGAATGACTTAGATGTGACTATAAGGGTAATAAAGATCTTTGTGAGCCACTCTCAGAATTGCAATATAGATTTGAAAGGTTTCATTAAAATTAGAAGCATATTAGAGTTTGTTCTGTTTCTATTAAACAGGAGCACATTAATGTATTTTATTTTGGGGAGAATTAGAAAAGATGAATATGTAATAACTAGCGTTGAAATGCAGGGTGATATTTTTTGAGAGAGGAAAAATGCACTAACAAAACCTCCACATCACTTGAACTCTGTTCTGTGACATTCTTTATTCAGGTAGCTTTAGTGATAATCCCATCAGGCATTTGCAAGTGTTATATTAGTCACTGGATGGTTTCTTTCCATATTTTCCCTTGAATACAGTAGGAAGCAGAACATATTTCCTACTGAGAATAGATGAAAAGTGAGGCACACGGTGAATTCTGTTTAATGGTGATTCTGTTTAGTGAATGAAAATTATCTAACAGGAAAAAATAATTTTCCTCATTTTTCCGTCCAACGGCACTAATTAAAATGGATTTTTAAAATGAATATGCAATGATACAGCAAATTAAGCTTGCTGTATCCAAACTGCCACACACTGTAAGATTTTGAAAATACCCAAGGTTCTTTTATATGAGGGGAAACTATTTTATTGTAGATATGTATTTCTTTCATTACTTCTAGATGATAGACTTTGGGGAGAAGAAAGGGTTTTAAAATTTCAACAAATTTTCCCTGAGGGAAAAATGTCACGTGAAGTACTGTCAACATGGAGATTAAAGCTGGTCTGTTATGAACGGAATGTTTGGGTCTCCTCAAAATTCATATGTTAATGATCTGATCCCTAACACAATGGTATCTAGAGGTGGGGTCTTTGGGAGGTGATTAGGTTTGGATGAGGTCATGAGAGCAGGTTCTTATGATGGGATTAGTGCCCTTATAAGAGAGTCCTAAACCAGAGCACCCCACCCACCCCATGTGAGGACACAGCCAGAGGGTGGCCGTCTACAAGTCAGGAAGAGAGTCCTCACCAGGAACTGAGTTGGCTGATACCTTGTTCCTGGACTTCCATCCTCCAGAACTGTGAGAAATAAATGCCTGTTGTTTAAGCCATTCAGCCTATGACATTTTGTTATGGCAGCCCAACCTGATGAATACGTAGTCCCTGCCCTCGAGGAACTCAGTCTAGAGGGACAAAGAAATTCACAAGTGACTTCAGTATTACTGCTGAGATATGCATGGGGTGCTAATGCAATGCACTAGAGAAAAGATCTAGTTTTTCTCTGAGATGTAATAGGTGAAGATGTGAAGAAACTGTGCCCAGATATTAAGGTGATTTGCCCAGGGTCAAAAATTGGATGGTGGCTGAGCCAGGATATTAACTGAGATTGTGTGTGTGTGTGTGTGTGTGTGTGTGTGTGTGTGTATGTATAATAGATTTTTTTCCCCCATTCACTCAGGGGATTTTCACTGAGATCTTACTATATGCTGACTTCCATCACAAGCATATTAAAACCATAAACCGAGGCACAATAAATTTCAAAGAGCTTATTTGAACAACCAGTAATTCATGAACCAGGCAGCTGCAAACTAGAAATGGTTTGGGCTGTTAAAGAAGCGTTAAGGGACAGCTTTTATAGAGCAAATTCGGAAGTAATACAAAGAAAATATTTGACTGGTTACAGTTATGAAGTTGCCTTATTTGGCCTATTTTGCTGGAAAGTCTCTACTTACATAAATTAGTTGGCTGTGCCTGATTGCATGAGCTTAAGTTCTGTTTTTCTTTAATACAGGCATTTATAAAAAATACCTAAATTTAAGTTTCACCTCTGTTTGCAAATTAAGCAAGGTTTAGGGCATTTATGAGGCCTCACTGGTTTTGCCTGCTCAGGGATTCTTCAGGCCTGGGCTCTATTTTAATTTACTTTAAAAGCATTTCCAGGAATTACTTTATCCTCACAACACCCTAGCTCTATTCAACAGACGAGAAAACTGCGGTTTCGTGAGATTTGTTAACTGGCCCAAGGTCACATAGCTAGTAAACATCAGAGCTGGGTTTCAAACCCAGATACTTGAAATGCCAATGTTTTTGGAAAGTAAAAAATGCAAAAGCTCTTGGAAGAAGTTAAATTGTAAACAAGTGCTGATCAGTAGGATCCCTAGTACTTTCTCACATGCTACGCACATACATGAAAATACACAAATTGTACAATTTTAATAACACCTTCCTCATAGGACTAATGTGAGGGTTATTGTGATGATGGAAGTAAAGGTCCCAGGGACTCTAATAAGGATGCGTGTCTCTCTTACCTGGGGCAGCCCAGATGGGAGGAGGGTTGGGTCCTCCTTGCTCACCCATGCTTTCTCCAGACCCCTGCAAAACCTCTGCTCCTTTGAGGCGCACAGCATCTGGCTACACCAGCCTGTGAGCACCACTGATACTATCATTCCTTGGTACCCAACTGCTGCCATTGTTTTAAGGAACTGTAAAGTCTGTGTAGATGCCACATCTAACCCCCTGGCTCCGCGGATCTTGCCTCAGTCAATACTCTGCTTGCACCCCCACCCCACCCAAACTACAACACTTTCAACAGAAGTAAACTAATAATTCTGAATATAAACCGTTTTCATATGATCATGAATATTTTTGATTTGAACAAAGATATAATGAATTTTACTGATATTACATAGTCTTGATGGGAAATATTTTTCTTAATTTGAAAATATTAAAGCAGATACTCTCAACCTTACATGATATGTTGATTTTAAAACATGTCTACAAATGATCAAACATGCCTTCCATTGGAAGGCAGGGTCCATGTGCCCTCATCTTGAATCTGGGCTGGCCATGGTGACACATTTGGAACCAATAGAATACAAGAGAAATGATGTTGAATGACTTCTGAGGCTGGCTCAGAAATGGCCAAGAAACTTCTGCCGAATTCTGTGACAATGCTTATTCTGGGGTAAACCAACCAGCCACCACCTAAGAAGCTTGGAACTGTCACACTGGAAAGTCTACATATAGGCATTGTGATTGACAGCCCAGCTGAAGTTGAGCTGACAACCAGCATCACCTACCACCCAGGTGAGTGAGCCAAACTGGATATATAACCCAGTAGAGCCTTTAGATCATTGTGGCCTAGCCAACATCTGCCTGCAGCTACACGAGCAGTCCTAAGTGACTAGTGCTTAGCCAAGTCCTTCTTGAATGCCTGACCTATAAAACTGTGAGCAAAATAAAAGGGGTGTTTTAAGCCACCAGTCTCGGTGGCAATTTGTTACACAGCTAGTAACCAGAACACATGGATATTAGAGCCTTCACATACTTTAATGTCATCTATTCATTGCATTTGATATAATTTACAGACTTGCAAATGATGTATTAATATTTCCAAAGAAGTCTACTTTCACAGAGAAGTCACATGTTAATATGAAGAGCTAGCTTCATTTCCATTTAAATGCCCCAAGAATCTTGTCTGTAAGCACTTTGGAGAGCTGGACACAATAGGAATACAAAAGAAAATAGGTTGACTGTGCTAATTTCCTTCATTAGACTTATTGTTTTTAAAAGATTATTTCTAATTATATAATGGTTAGCAAGTCAAGGGCCTTTGTCTAACTTTGAGCATATTAATTATCTTTCATCTTAGTTTCACAAACACAAGAATGTGAGTAATTTTATCTGCCTTGATAATGTCTCATGTCTTCTAGGAGAATCAGAATTTTCAAGAGCAACCTTGAACACTTTCACTTAGAAAGAAAACATTTTTGGATAATTTCTAAAATGGGAAGATCCAATTCTTGCAAGATATCAGAAATTCACAGGTTAGGAGGGGGGTTGAAAAGGCATGGAGTTGTTGAGCTGTGGTTCAAGTGGCCAGAGGTTAACTCTTCTGGTGAACTTACCTAAAGCACCTTTCACAGCTAAGAGATGTTCTAGAGATCATTAACTTTTATAAGACCATTCAAATATATTTTTTCTTTATAAAACTGTACTGTTAAATTAAACTAATTTGGCTTCAGGTTGCCTTCAGACTTTGATTCCTATGTAGCAAAATGAAACCTAACTTGTTATGTAAACCAACTGCAGCATAACTTAAGAGTATATTCCTAGCCAGGCACCATGGCACATGCCTATACACCCAGCTACACTCGGGAGCCTGAGGTGGCATAACAGCTTGAGCTCAGGGTTTTGAGGCTGCAGTGTGCAATGATCATGCCTGTTAAGAACCCCTGCTGTCCAGCCTCTGGAACATAGTGAGACTCCCATCTCTAAAAAGAAGTATTCAAGGGCCATCTGGAAAGTAGCCAACCATGTAATATAAAAAATATATTAAAAGTGGCTGGATACTTTCCGGATGGCCCTCGTATTTTTGTATCAAGTAGCTGAGTCTCAGCCAATCATATCAGTCATTCTTTAGCCAATCACAGTCCTCCAACTGACAAGACCATGTCCATATAAGGCAAATGCTTCACCACACCTACCCAAATAATGCAAACACTGAGCTGTAATGAAATTGTTTCTTTATGTTACTTCCTTTTTCTGTCTAAATACTTACCTGCCTGCCCACATTGCTGGGGGGAGCTCTCTAAACCTCTCCTGGTTCTGAGCACTGCCCAATCCATGAATCATTCTTTGATCAAATAAACTTCCCTACATTTAATTTGTCTAAAGTTTTTCTTTTAATGGTAGCAGATCTTCCCATATAAAATTTATCAACTGAACTAAAATTAAGTTTTGCCATAGAAAACAAAGGAATAAAATTTAGTTTTTTCTCTTATACTTTTGATAACTTGTCATTCCTTTTTAAGCTACTTTTTTCACTATTTTTATAAAATATAGCTATTTTATATAACTATTAACAAATATATTTTCATAAAAAATTATGTTGATGTAGATTATACCTAGTGAATTAATACATATTTAAAATTTTTCTCAGTTTTAATTTCTAAGGTAAAAGTGGATAGATATAATGCGTATCAACAAACACTCTGAGATCTTCAAATTTTTTAAAAATGTAAAGAAAGACTGAGACCCAAATGTTTAAGAACTGCTGGGTTAGGAATTTATCTGAGGAAATAAAAATTATTTTACCAATGATAACTCTATTATTTATACTGACATAAGCTAATGCTTGCAGGTAAATTGAAAACTTAAGCTTCTAAATCTATTTTCCTTCAAATCTCAAAAGTTCTGGTAAGAGTGAGAAAACAGAAAACATAGTGGTATAATGTATGGCTTCACTGATAGATCTTGGTGGACCAGATGGTTATTCAGAGCTCTTTGAATCAAAGACTCTAGCTACTGTAAAATGTTTTATATGTATGTGTGTGTATGACTATTTAATAGAATGGCAAATTAACAGGAAAAATATCCTATATATTATTCATTGAAGAATTAATGTTATTTCTATCTAAATTTCTCTTCTCTTCTCTTTCGGACCAGATAACAGAGTCACACTGTGGTGGCTATTCACAATTTCTTTGTTTGCTTAGGAAAGTGGGTAATATGAAAAATGGTCAGACCCTTCTGTTCCAGAGGATTAAGACTCACTTCATTTAGACTCTTGCTTCTTAACCAACAAAATGGGGATAATGAATCACTTTTGATTAACAAGTCTTGAAATTAGATTCTAATTAGGACAATAAAAATTAACTATCCTGACCAACCTGAGCCTTCAACTAAGCCCTGGCCTGATTATTATGTTTTAAGTGAATGTGCAATTTGTGTTTATTGTTAAATAACTTGCTTTCAGGTCCTTACAATCACATTTTTAGCCAAAAATAAGAGAATAAGTATGTTCAGAAAAATGGAAAAAAACTTTAATAGTAAGACTTCCTGAAAAAAGTTCAGTTCTTACAGTACCTACTTATAATTTTGTTCTCTGAAAGTCAGTCCTTTAAAGAAAAATAAATATTTACTTATTATCACCAGCTAGTTATTGAACCACTTTTGAGCTCATAAAAATTGTACAGAAGATAAAGAGACTACATTGTCCTAATATTAAATTATACCTGTGTACATAGTGCTTTATCAAGAATTTCAGGACAAAATTACATTCCTCTTTCCTTTATAAACTCTTCTGGCTGTCTGGAGATTCTAAGTAAATTAAAGGGATAATGTTATTTAAATGTCCTACTGAAAATCAGAGACTACATATCCTATGTACTTTTTAGAAAAAGTATCTATTCCTGCATATTTTCATTCATTCAACAACTATTCATTGACGAAGTACTATGTGTCTGCACTGGATAATGAAATGGGAAATAATTTCATAGAATTTATAATCTAATGGAGGAGATAAATTAATACTTAATATAATTCGAGTACTCATAGATGAAAGGCAGAAAAACAGAACAAGAATGTAGAGTCTGGTGGGATTTGGAAAGGGATATTTAGATTGGATGATCAACAAGGCTTCTCTGATGGAGTGACTGGGTAGACTGCCAATGGCCACACATTCTTTCTATGTCATTATGCCTGTCTCTTGGAAATGTGATTTTGCTGTTTCTCCTATCAAAAAGTAGAGTTTATTTCTGTAGCCTTCGAATCTGACCTAGGTCATGTGACTTGCCATGCCAATAGGACATTAGAAAATGGGATGTAATCAGAGTCATGAAAAGTAGTTAGACACTGGGGTACACTGGGATATTCTCTCTCTTGCTACTCCTTCCACCATGTAAATAAGCCAGGGCTAGCCATCTGGATGATGATAGGTCAGATGAAGAAAGGCCTCAGGCATCTTTCCCATCCCTGCTTGATATTTGTGAAATTCTTGGATCTGTGGGTTTATAAATTTCATCATATTTCAAGAAAATTTAGTCATTATTTTACCATCTCTACCAACTATTTATTCTGCCCTCATTTCCTTCTGGGACTCCAAATTACGTGTAAAGCCACTTAAAATTAGCCTGTATCTCATTGGGGCTCTGTTTATTTCTTTTTCAGTGTTGATCATCTCTGAGTTTCTGACTTTGGATAATTTCTATTACTTGATCTTTTCTCTGCAGTTTCTAACCTACTGTTAAGCCCATTTAGTGATTAAAAAATGTTACTGTGTTTTTTCATTTTACAAATTTCCTTTGGTTGTGTTTTATATATTCTATTACTCCTTTTATTATGTTTTTGTTTTCCTTTATGCTTGAGCATATTTATAACAGCTGTTTTAAAGTCCTTTTCTACTAATTTCATCATCACTGCCATTTCTGGGTCTTTTTTTTATTGACTGATTTTTTCTTTTGGCTATGAATTACATTTTCCTGCTTCTTTATATATCTAGTAATTTTTTACTGAATGTTTGACATTTTAAATATTTCACTGTTGTAATCCTAAGAGTGCTTTGGCAGGGGGAGCTTGATCCTTCTGAGATTTGTTTTTCAGTTTGGTTAGGGCGATTCCACAGTAGTCTTTACTCCAGGGCTAGTTTAGTCCTATTACTAAGAAGTAACCCTTTTGGGGTCTCTACTGACTGGTCTGGCTATTCGACAAGGTCCCTCTACTCCAGCTGGTTGAATTTCAAATATGTCCAGCTCTCTGAGAGCTCTAAAAGCTTTTTAGCTTATAGGACCTCTGGTTGTTCTTTGCCCAGACTTTTGGAGATTCGCCCAACGCATTAGAAGCTTAAAGTTCACCCAACGACCACGGCAAGGTGATGACTTTCTGGAGCTTCTTCTCTGCAAAGCTGTTACAACTCCAAACTGAAATACTGGTCTACTCAGCTCATTGAGACTGTTATTCTCTGCTTGGGTTCCACCTTCCTGTGCTGTAGTCCGGAAAGTCCCTCTAGGCAGAGAGCTGGGGTGATCGTGGGGTTTCCTTCATTTGTTTACCTTCTCTAAGAGATTAGGATCCTATGCTGCTTGTTGCCAAATGTCCAAACTGGTTTTATATATTTTGTCTGATATTCCAGTTGTTTATGATGGGTAGGAAAGTCCAGTACTAAGTATCCTATCAAGTATGGAAGAGAAAGTTCATGAAATTATTTCTTTCTTTGTGTGAACATGGATGAAATTATAGCCATGTTATAAGTCAATAAGAATCATCCAGTTAAGAGAAATCTGGTGGTGCTCCATGAGAAGTGATATTTCAGAAGTAAATCCTTTGAGAAAATGAGAACGGATGTAAGTCAGCATATGAGTAGAAAGTTGGCCTTAATAAGGAGAATGGGTATTGTGTCTGTGACTCAGCATTTAAGAAAGATGCTAATGAAGTCAGAATAATAAGGTAAAAAATAGTATGTAATGGGAAGACTATTTTTATTATTTATTATCTGATCAAATGATTTTAACACAAGAATGTAATAAAGCATTTGTTCCTTATCTTTGGTCAAAATGGAGTCTTTTCCTCCAAAATTATAAGCCTTTAAATATTTAATCTCTTTGTTCCACTTTGAAGATATATTATTTTGAGGATCTCTATATCCAGAGAGATCAAATAAAGGTTTTTAAAAAGTACTACATGTGAGTGACTTGTTGTGGATGAATTCTGAGTTTTGGTGCTGGTCAATGTTTTATTTTTAAAAGTAAAGCATTTGGGCCGGGCATGGTGGCTCATACTTACAATTCCAGCACTTTGGGAGGATGAGGTGGGAGGATTGTTTGAGGCCAGGGGTTTGAGACCAGTTGGGCAACATGGCAAGACCCTGTCTCTAAAAAAAAATATTAGCTGGGTGTGGTGGTGTGGGCCTGTAGTCCTAGCTACCTGGGAGGCTAAGGCAGGAGGACCACTTGAGCCCAGGAATTCGAGGCTGCAGTGAGCTATGACTACACCACCACACTCCAACTTGGGCAACAGAGTGAGAACTTACCTCTACTAAAAAAAAAAGACAAATGAACAAACAAACAAAACCCATTTGCATTCTATTGTTTCATACTTAGGGAAAGAACACACTTGTACAAAATGTCTACATAACAGGGTTAGTATTAGGATTAAAATTAAATATAGTTAATATGCCAACCACCAGCTGTCACTGAAATATCAACTTCCTTATCTTCTCCTTCCCAGGTCTTAGAAGCCCTGGCTCACACAGTTCTGTCTTGCATTTAGAAATTTTAAGTTCTCTAAAAAGATTAACTAGGGAGACAATATGAGACATCTTCCACAAAAGAAGTATAATGAATCTAGTTCTTTTTTCCCCAAAATACCCTTTCTAGAATTACTCTTAGAACCAGTTTCCCCAAATCAAGATCTCCTCACCACCTTTCCTGCTTTTCATCGCTTTCCTTCATTGCTGCATCTCTTGGGCCCAGATTTGTGCCTCGCACACAGTAAGTGCCCAGTAAATATTGTTTAAGTGAATGTTAGTGCCTGTAAATACCTCCAAAGATCCTAGAAGTCCATGGAATGAATTTTGGGAACCACAGTCAAGGAAAATAACTTAAGTTAACCACCCCGATCCTTTTCCTCTCTGTTGAGAACTTCTGTAGCACAATGAATGGGAACCTCTTTCTTTGTATGTCAGAAATAGGCTGTATCTTAAGGCTGGTGGCTAAGCCTTTTAAAGTCACAATCTGTGTACCTTTTATGTGCCAGCGACATTGAAAGGATTAAATCTCTCCCTGCTCCGCTGGCCTCCTGTGACAGGGCACTGTATTTCCTGTCATCAGAGCCCCCGTCCTTGGCTTTCAAACCAGTGCCAACGGATTCAGCCGAGCAGGCCGGGCTGCACTGTTGTGAGTACACATGTCGGCTGCAGGAAGCCCATCCTGGGTGACAGCAGTGTCACTTTGGTAGCACATCTTCTTTTACACCTGATCACACTTGCGGATGGGAATGCCAAAAGCTGGTCTGAGTTACAAGGCTAGAGGGAGCGACCGGGGGGACAGGTGCCAAATGGACATCTTGACGTGCAGAGCGGGCCTGAGGAGCCGTCGACGTGAGCGCCGTGAACTTGATAAAGCTCGTGCATGCTGCGTGGACGCTCACTGTGACTGCAACCCCGTGGCGCAAAGCAGTAACAATCCAGGAACCAGAGAGGCAGGTGGACCTGGGCTTGGTGATGACCCACAGAAGAAGTCCCCCAGCAGGTGAGGGCTGACTCTGCCCGACATTCGTCTTTGGTTAGAATTATACCCTCGCTGTGTTGGGAACATGAACTTGCTCATTCCGGCTTGACAGCAGGACTCTCTCTCTCATTGTGTTCACCTGGAACCCGCATTCTACCTGCTCAGGCAGGATTCAATCCTGGTACGATTAAGCCAGCCAGGGGATCAGGGGAGGGGTTGAGAGAGCAGGGGTGACTTGGACAGGGAGACCTGCATTCAGATGTTTTAATATTTATACATGGAAGTGAAAAAAAAATCGGTGGGCAGAAAGGAGTGAGAACGGGTTTTGGATTGAGAGTTGGACATTGGAGAGGGAGGGAGGGTCAGATTGCTGTGAAGTGGAAAGTCAGAGGGCACAGGAAGAGGGAAATAGGGATTTGGAGGAACATTGGGGGTTATGAATGGAACACAGGTCATTTAATCTGTTTTTTAGGAAATACCAATAAAGCTGGAATCATTTTTGCCAGCCATTATTTTTGGATCCTGGACTGTGCTCTTAGGGCTGTGTTTGAATAGAAACAACGCCCTTACCCTGTGGCCTCTTAGCTGAATGATGCCTATAAACTTGTTTTTAGAGTAAACAGCCATCCAGGAGGAGCCATCTGCAGGGTTGCTGCACCCCCTTTGCTATTAGCCAAACCACACACACAGCTTGACTCCCCATTCTGCCTGGCTCTGCCACTTTCCGCAGCGTGGGGCTCACAGCACCCGTAACAGGCACCCTGCCCCTAAACCGTTCCTTAGCCAGCTCTGGACAAACTAGAACAGACACGGCCTTTTTTGAAACTTCCATATTCCAGGTTCGACTCTCACGTTGACACCGAGTCCTCACAAGCGTTCCCCACTCAGAGCTGATACTCCTATGTAGACTCATAACTTGGCATTCAACAGGAGAATGTGTGTTTTAAAAAACATTTCCAAATGGTAGAGTTTCAGAAACTTCACAAAGAAGGTGTTTTGGGAGTAGCGAAGATGTCTCCAGAGCATTCCTTAAATACCACAGCCCTTGACCTTGGTAGATGCTCAGGTCTTGCTCTCCCTTTTAACGTCCTTGCTGAGGTGGACGTTTGTCCTTGTCTGGCCAGCCAGTGTCCATCTTCCCTTTCTAGAGCTTCCTGATTTGCTGGGTAGGGGGAGCCATCCTTCCCGTGCTGTGGGTGATTTAGTACAATGTTGCGTTCTGGCGTCTGCCTTTCCCTGAGGTTACCAAAAAGGCCAGATCCTTGTTCTCCTTCTCTCTACATGGCCAAGAGGAAGGCACGTGACCTATGTCTTTCCATGAGAGACCTTTTTCTGCTGGATTTCAACCCATGAGCAAGTCATGTCATAGCCGAAAAACGGTCGGTGCCCATTATTCCCAGCCACCTGGTCCTACCAGGAGACCATTCCGCTTATGTGTTCTACCTCCTAGGCCTCCAGAGCTGCTCATTTCTGCTCACTTCTAAAACCGGCTCGGCAACCTTCTGGTGGATTCTCTGAACTCCCCAGATCTTTTCACTAAATACCCTATTTTATTTTTTATTTTTTATTTTTATTTTTTTGCTAACAGTAGCCTGATAATTAAGCCTGTTATGATTGCAACCAAGAACCCTGGACAGATAAACTTGGAAAAGACAAAGTTAAAATAATAATTAGTGTAGTTGCATAATATATACACAAATCCTTCTGTGCTCAAGTAAAATCGAAATGTTAATCCTGTTTTCTAAAAAGGATACATGAAAGTAAATTTTGATTCCCCTGTCCTGCCTCCAAAGTCAGCTTCTGAAAACCGAAGATCTGCATAAATGCATCTCCTCTCATGCTGTTGTCCTGGTGTGTGTGTGTGTGTTTGTGTGTGTTTAAATTAACCTTTTCTTTTGCGAAAATTATAGCTTCATATCCAGTTATAAGAAGTAACAGAGAGATCCTGCGTACCCTTTGCCCGTTTTCCTGAATGGCAACATCTTGCAGAAGTGTTTCAGTGTGACATTACAACCGTGGTATTGATGTTGATTCAATCCATAGACCTCATTCAGGTCTGCCCAGTTTCGTAATGCACTCAGTGGTGTGTACGTGTGTGTTGAGTTCTATGCAATTTTATCCTATGTGTAGGGTTGTGTGCCCACCGCCCAGTCAAGATACACAATTCTATCAGCACACGGATCCCTCATGCTGTCCTTTTACAGCCACACACCTCTCTCTCGTGTCCCCTTCCTCCCCTAAGTCCAGCAACCACTAATCTATTCTCCACTTTTCCAAATAATTTTGCCATTCCAGTAATCTTATACAAGTGGAATCATATAGCATACGATGTTTTATAATCAGCTTTTTTCACTCAATATAATTCACTTGAGATCCATCTAAGTTGTTGCATAAATCATCAGTTTATTCCTTTTTTGTGTGAGTGGCATTAATCATATTCCACTGTATAGTTGTACCACAGTTGAGTTGGTTTTACCATTCACCTGTTGGGTTCACATTCAGGTTTTTTCCACTTTTGACTGTTACAGATAAAACTTTGTGGACTTCCATATACACATCATTGTATGGAAATATAAATTCCTCTGTCTTGAGTAAGCACCGAAGAGTAAAACAATTATATCATATGGTAGACTACTAAACTGTTTTCTAAAGTGACTGCGCCATTTTACATTCACACCAGCAACGTATGAGCATTCCAGTTCTTCCACATCCTTGCCAACACTTGATATGGTCAGTCTTTTAATTGTAGCCATTCTAATAGGTGTGCAAGAGTGGCTCACTGTAGTTTCAAACTGCATTTCTCTAATGACTTATGCTATTGGGAATCTTTTTATGTGTTCATTGGTCATCTACATATCTTCTTTGGTGATGTGCCTATTCAAATCTTTTGCCCATTTTTTTAAAAAAACTGGGTTGTATGCTTTCTTATTGTTGAGTTTTGAGAGTTCTTTATATATTCCCAATATAATTCATTTATCAGAGATATGATTCATAAGTATTTTTTTAACAGTCTGTGGCATGTCTTTTCATTCTCTTATTGACATCTTTCAAAGAGAAAACCAATTTTTTTGTTTTCTTTTGTTCTAAGGAGGTCCAATTTACCCACTTTTGGATCACAGTACTAGCATATATAAGAAATCTTTGCTTACTCAAGGTCACAAAAGTTTTCTCTGATGCTTTCTTTTAGAAGCTGTACAGTTTTAAGTTTTATATTTAGGTCTGTGATCATGTTAAATTTTAAAATATGGTGTGAGAATCAAAGTTAATATTTTTGCACATGGATGTCTAATTGTTCCATCATCATTTGTTGTTTATGGTGGGAGGGCAAGTCTGGTACCAAAAAGCTGCTATGAACATTTGTTGTGAGAACTTAAGTTTTCATTCTTTTGGGATAAATTCCCAAGAATGCAACTGCTTAATTTTGCAAGAAATGGCTAAACTATTTTCCAGTTTGTGTTTTGAAAAAGAAAGATATGAAAGTTAAGAACTTGTATGGATTCTGCCTGTGCGTCTTCCCCGTTAGTAATCTTGGGCAGCTTACTACATATCTATTCCTCAGTTTCATTATTTATAAACTAGGGACAATAATATTGCCCACTTCATTGGGTTGCTGTGAGGATTAAATGTATTAATAAAAGCAAAGTATTTAAAATAATGCCTGATGTGTAAGGCGTGATCAATAAATGTTAGCTGTTACCCTTTGCAATTGGCGTTGCTACTAATATCTTTTGTAGGTCTGCGACATCTTCAAGCACCCTTCCTACATTTTGACAATTTTCCACATTGTAAGATCCAAGGAAGAAGCTGGAAAACTTGCATTCTGGGATTCCCTTGCAGCTGGAGCGGAGGCATGTGACCTAGCATCCTAGCAATCAGCATAGCTGCAACAGCCCTGGATTCAGAAACGAACAATAGTAGGATATGACCATGTACCAGCAACTCATTCTTCCAAAGAGCCTTTAGGGTCAGCAGTAGCAGAGTTTTAGGATTCGGTCCCAGGTGACATAGGTACTGAGCAGTGATAGAAATTGTCTTCTTACTGAGAGAATCTTGGGTTTCTTTTCCTAGTTGTGTAGCTTCAGACTGTTGCTATCTGGCCTTTCTGAAGGTTATTTAATAACTTCCCTTGCCATGTAAATTAGCCAATTTATAAACTGTGTATGTCTGAAATAGGTAATACATACATGTGCATACATACATGCACACATACAGAAATTATTTTTAGCCATACATGTATATATGACATTATTGGGACAACTGAAGAAATGTGAATGAGGTACATTGTGCCATAATACTGTACCACGTTAGTTTCCTGATTTTGATAACTGTACCACGGCTCTGGAAGAGAATACCCCTGACTTTAGGAAACATACACTGAAAAACTGAGGCATAAAGGGGCATCCGGTCCGTAACTTATTCTCACAAAGAAATCACACAAAGACTCACAAAGAAATATGTATGAAAAGAATGATCAAGCAAACGTGGCAAACTGTTGAGAAGTGGGAAATCTGGGGAAAGAGTATGTGGTATTCTTTGTGCTGTTCTTGGCATTTTTCTGCAAGGTTGAAGTTATTACAAAAAATAAAAGATTAAAAAAAAGATCAGCTAAAGTAGATGTGGTTGTTTGCAATTAAGAAGGCTACTGATTCAGAAGTAGAGTTGGGGAGTCCAGGAGAAGGCGGTGAGCAGGGGAGAGGGGGGAAGA
>RJWJ010020216.1:0-29337 GCA_004363605.1 Indri indri | reverse complement strand
TGTGAGGCAGAAATTATTAAAACTATAAGAAGAATTAGATGAATCCACTATTATTGTTGGCAACTTCAACACTCCTCTAACAGAAATAGACAGATCCAGAAGGCAGAAAATCAGCAAGGATCCGGTTGAATTCAGCAGCACCATCAATGAACTGGACATAATCGACATATACAGACTGCTTCATATAACAATGGGTAAAATATGCATATGGACAACTCAGCATGATAGACCACAGACATGAAAGAAGAAATAACCCTGCGATGTAGAATTAAACTAGAGATTAATACAAGAAAGATAACTGGTAAATTGAAAAATACGTGGAGATTAAATAACATACTTCCAAATAATACATGGGTGAAAGAAGAAATCTCAAGAGAGATTTACTTATTTTGAAGTAAATTTAACGCAAAAACAAATTAACAAAATTTGGGAATGCAATATGGGAGTTTAGAGGGAAATTTATAGCATTGAATGTATTTATTAGAAAAGAAAAAATCAAATGAAATTTGTGTGCATTTCATTTCATTACTAAGTTGACAAATACTTCAGCTATGAATAATCCACTGATAAATAACTTAGGTAAGTATTGCTAGGTAGACAAGGAAAGGGTACATGGAAATAAGGAAAGAATAAAGTCAAAGACATGTTATGCTGTGAGAAACATAAGAAAACCATGAGGTTTGTATGAGAATAACAAAGACTTTGAAAGAGGACATGCAGACCCACATGGGTGAACATGTGTATGTCTGTGGTGAAAAGTTCCCTCAAGGCTGTGCAGTGCTCACTGCCACCCATCAGTACCTCCTCTGCAGCCCCCTTCCACAATTGCCATTTTAGCTCACCTGGAGTCCCTTTTTTATGCAGTGGGGGGACCCCCGTCCCCTGCAGCTTCCTGTTAGGCAGCTCTCACACTCTGACGTTTTGATGCCAGGTGGCTGTGAGCTGGCCAGTGTGGATTTTCTGATTTACAGATGCCACCTACACCTGCAAAATGACTGAGGGGACAGTAACTTTTCATCCCTCCTCCACCTTCACTCCTCCCCAGCACCAGCTCCACCTGATAATGGTAATAATTTTCCACAGTGAACAGGGACCATCTTTACTTGTTCTGACTGCCTTCCTGACCAGGAGACCTCATCGAATGTGGGCATATTTCAAAGAAGAGAAGTGAGACATTTCAAATCCCTCCACACCACGTGCATTCCTTTGTGAGCTGCTCCTGCATCCCTCCTCACCACCCTTTTCTGATCTGCCCTATCCCAGCATGCTCTGCCCTTCCTGCTCCCGTGGGCTCATGCATTACTGATCCCAGGGGTCCTTTCAAATCCGCTGCTCTCTTCTCATGCCGTGGCCTGTGCCACAGACACACTTTTTTCCTTTCTCTTTCCCTCCCCTGTTTCCTTGACTCACTGATCCTCTTCAGAATGTCTTCGGTGTTTCTCCTCCCAAAGAGGCCTTCCTTGTCCATCCCATTCCAGGTCTGATGCCTGTCCTCTCAGTTCCCAAGGGCAGCTCTCCCACCTACACTTTGGATTCCTGTCACAATTTCTCAACCCTGATGAGATGGAAATATCAGAGAAAATGAAAACTTTATCTTTGTTTTTCCCCTGTGAGCTCCACACATGCAGTGGTCAAAGAGCAACACAGAAGATTCTGCTTTGTATTGACTTTTACTAATAAACTAATAAATCTCTCAAACTCATTATCTGTATACTTGCCTACTTTCATATAAAATCCACCTTTATTACAATCTGAGGAGGTATTGAATGTGAAGATGAGCGTGTCTCTTTTGCCCCATTTTGTCCTCAGGACAGGATGTGAGCCCTGACTCCTCTCAGCCTCTTCTCTGGCCTCCAATTTTCAACCCACTGTACAGACCCTTGAATGGACCATGCTGCTCCTGCCTCATCTGCACCTCTTCTGTCCTTCTGGACAGTGTTGTCTTCTTAGACCAAAATAATTTTGTCTGTTCTCTGGCATTCAGCTACATTCATATGGCTGCCCTGATAAATATTTCCAAATGCTTAATTACCATATTTCACCATTTTTTTTTTCAAATTTTTCACAATGGCTGTTAGCCAGGTGGCAGCCATGACTTAGTGTTCATTGCGTTAGTATATCCTGAGCATATTCTGCAGTAGCATTCTGCTAAGATCACCTGTATCAACACTTGCAGAATGGGTGTCAACAGGAAATATGTGGATCTCACAGACAATGGTGTAGCCTCTTTCATTAAAAAAATGTTTCATTGCCATCGGTCTTCATGCAACACAGGGTGATATTAAGACCTGTCATATTCATGACCGTAGATTAAAATCTAGTTTAGAACTATTATAATCAATTCAATATGTTTGTGAATTCATATATTATCTAATTTTAATATTTTTATTTTTGTATGAAAAACGTTATGCATTTATAATTTTGGAAGGGATTTTTCAGGAAGTACAAAATAGGCTGTTATGTTTACAATACTGTCATACACCTCAGAATGACGTTTCCATCAAGGAAGGACCACATGTAAGAAGGTGTTCTTGTACAATTATAACGGAGCTGAAAAATTCCTATATCCTAGTAATATCATAGCTGTCGTAATGTTGTAGTACAATTCCTTTATGTTTTCATAAATTTTGTGTGGCCTAAGTATAGTGTCCATAAAATCCACAGTAGTGTACAGACTCAGGCTTTCATATTCAGTCACCACTCACTCACTGACTCACCCAGAGCAATTTCCAGTCCTGCAAACTCCATTCCTGGTAAATGCCCTATGCAGGTGAACCATTTTATTTTTACTTTATACCATGTTTTAATTGTATCTTTTCTATATACAGATGTGTTGAGATACACAAATACTTAACCAGTGTGTTACAATTCCTCAAAATATTCATTACAGTAACATTCTGTACAGGTTTGTAACCTAGATGAAATAGGCTACACTATCTAGCCTTGATATATAGTGGCTTATAGCATATAGCTTTGTGTAAAATTAACTCCATGATGTTTGCACTTAACAATGCATTTCTCAGAACATATCCCAGTCATTAAGCAATGTACACATATATTTTAATTGACAGATATATTATTTTTTCTTTTGATCCATCCCTAATAATAATTCATTGACATGCAATGTCTGACATTCACTGAGATTTCTATAGATACTGTGTATGCCACAGACCAGTTCTGAACTTCCCTTTGATCCCTTTGGTTACAAATGCCAGTTGACTTGTTTGTAATTTTCTGTGAGTTTTACTCACACGATTCCTTTATATTGCCAACTAGAAGCGAACAGCCAGAAGTACAGGAGTTATTGAGTAATTTTAGAAGGTATGAATCAGAATATTGTGAAAAAATAATAGGGTTTAGATATGCTTTAATAAATGAAAAATTTAAAAAATAACAAATCATATGAACAATGGTTTACAAGACACTGTACTTCAAACAGTGAACATCAGAGATACCTGAGAGATGTGAAACAATGACTTCAAGCCTACTATTACCTGAGGTTATTGTTTCAAGAGAGTTTCCTACGGTAGTATGGCAAGGATTTTTGGAGATGTTTTGTGTTGAGAATGTGAGAAGATGAAACTATGAGTCTGGAAGTACAATTTGGCCCAATTTCATGAAGCCATTCTCCAAATTCAGTGTTAAGAATGAGAGAGGGTAATCATGCATTGTCCCAGGCACACAGGGTTGATTTGTGTCAGCATTTTCTACAGAGACAGGTCACAGAACTATGGTAGTAGTGAAGGAGAAAAAGTCCAAGATACATGGATAAGCCACTTGAATAAATTTGGCATTCAAGCCTTTTATCTTATTCATGGCTGAATAAAGACAGAGGACTTTGTATGACACAGCTATATCAAAACCAGTCCAAGGATGAATGGTGACCCATTAGAGGTGAAGGAAATGTGTGTAAGTCAGTTGGCCTACCCCACCTGGACCTAAACCTGCATTTCCTATGTTTGTTGTTTTGTGTGGCTGATTAACTTATTACATTCTGTAATACATTGGCTATGTGAATTTTAGTGGCTAAACTTAAGATTTTTCAATTTTAGGATTGTGTGAAAGCAATACACATTCAGTATAAAATATACTTCAAGTACCCACACAAACATTCTGTTTTTCACTTTCAATACAGTATTCAATAAATTGTATGGTGAGGTATTCAACACTTTATAATAAAATAGGCTTTGTGTTGGATGATTTTCACCAACTGTATGCTAATGTAAGTATTCTGAACTAGGTCAAGCTACGATTTTCAGTAAGTTAGTTATATTCAATGCATTTTCAACTTATGATAGTTCCAACTTACCATGTCTAATGGTAATGGGATTCTTGTCTCATGAAGATGGGATTCTTCAACCTGGGTTTAACAGAGATTTCCTCTTGACAAAACAATGGGAAGTAGCCCCATTATAAATCAAGGAGCATCTATTACTATTGCAGGGACAAAGGCCCTTGGCTTCCTAAAGGTTCACTGAAAATCACTGACATGAGGCAGATTGCTTAGTAGGAGAAAATACATACAAATTCAATGAACATCAACACAGGAGTCTTCAGAATGAAGACCCAGAGATACAGAGGAAATTGTCTACTTTTATGCCTAGGTTCAACAAAGTATAGACAGTCATGTGGAAATATGATTGGATAAAAAGTGTATCATTTAATGTTAATAGATGGAGTGGGAAAACGCAGCAAGAGCTGTCTGTCTAGATTCTTTGTGGCCTCTCTGAGCATGCATTCCTAACTTCTGGGTGTGGGGCAGGACCTTCTCTGGAATGAGGGTCTTATGACCGACAGTCAAACAAGGTAGGTTCAATAATATCTTTACCACAATTTCTTACACAGAATAATTTTTGCTTTTATGGCTGGCTTTCAGGAAAAGGGTTTCTGGCTTTTATGATCCACCCTGGGGAAGAGGGATTCTAGTTTCTATGGCTAGCTTCAGGGAGGAATGAGACTGAGAGGCAGGAGAAGAGGAGAAGGTCAGAGAAAAATTTTTGCTTCTGAGTCTTCCATTTTGGGGTATTGTTGTCTAGGCCCCAACACTATTTATAAGAACTAACTGCACTATTTACAATATCTATGGGGTAAAATCAACCTATGTGTCCATCAACATATGAATGGATAAAGAAAATGTGGTACATATATACAACAAAATATTATTCAGCCATAAAAAAGAATGAAATCCTATCATATGACATTTGTTAAGTGAAATAAACCATAAAGACAAATTTCACATGTACTCATTCATATGTTGTAGCTGGACAAAAAATAAAAACAAAAACAAAACAAAACAAAACGAAAAACTCATGGAGATAGAGAGTAACACGATGGTTACCAGAAGGTGGGAAGGGTAGTGGGTAGTGAAGATAAAGTGGGTATGGTATATGGGTATAAAAATACAGTTCACATGAATAAGGTCTAGCATTTGGTAGCACAACAGGATGACTATACTTAACTGTGATTTATTGAATATTTTTAAATAGTTAAAAGTGGAATTTCAGTACTCCTAACACAAAGAAATGATAAATGCTTGAGGTGATGGATACCCGAATTACCCTGATTTGATCATTACACATTGCATGCTTTTATCAAAATACCACATGAATCTCATAAATATGTACAACTATTATCTACACATAATGATTTTTAAAAGTAAAAAAAAAAAATAGAACACAATTCTCATTAAAAGGAGAAACTAGGCTGGGCGCTATGGCTCACACCTGTAATCCTAGCACTCTGGGAGGCCGAGGTAGGTGGATACATTTGAGCTCAGGAGTTCGAGACCAGCCTGAGCAAGAGCGAGACCCTGTCTCTACCAAAAATAGAAAGAAATTAATTGGACAGCTGAAAAAATATATAGAAAAAATCAGCCAGGCATGGTGGTGCATGCCTGTAGTCCCAGCTACTCAGGAGGCTGAGGCAGGAGGATCACTTGAGCCCAGGAGTTTGAGGTTGCTGTGAGCTAGGCTGATGCCATGGCACTCTAGCCCGGGCAAGAGAGTGAGACTCTGTCTCAAAAAAAAAAAAAAAAAAAAGGAGAAACTATTAAGCCTTGTCTCTTCTAATTGTTTTCCAAAAAACATACAGTTTCCTTCAAATTTGGGAATAATCTTGCCCTTGACTTTCACTACGTATTAATAAATACCATAGTCTATATAGTTGGCATAGAGTATTGAGTTGCTCTCAATACGCATGGAAATTAAAGTTAATGGTGTCAGGTTATAATGAAATAAAACAATGAAAATGAAGAATGAAGGGCATTTTTTTTTTTTACAAGGAGCTAGCTTGAAATTCTCTATATACAGTATTAAATCCCAGAGTTCCTGAATGTAGCATAGCAAACAAATGTCCATCTACTAGCGTGGAATAAAAATATCCACAAATTATCAATGCTCTTGGTCTATTAGTTTCCCCCATCTTGTAAATCTTGCACGAAACCTCCTCAGAACCATTTTTTGACCATTATATTGTGTATTTCATTACCTGTATAGCAGAAATTTTCTATTGAGTGTCAGAGTCTTACCCTGTAAAAATCCTTCCTTTACTAGACAATGTGTTCCTCTTCAATCATGTTGGCATTTGCACAATCCACATTCCAGGCCCTAAGTAAATCATAGTCTACATTTTGGAGCCCTGAATTGGGAGGAAATCCCTTTTCAATTTAGGTTTAGAAATTCCATCCTCACTAGACAGCACACACAGCCTATTCACATGCAAAACATCGCAGAGGAATGTCCAAAGGTTCAGCCTGAAACAGTGGACATCAACACAAGAGCTAAGTAACAAAGGTGAGTAAATTATTGGCTGAGTCAATGAATATGAGAATCTGAATAACTCATAAGCATGAAATAAAAAAATATTTTGTTAGGTAATAATAGAAAATAAATAAAAATTTGAATTCCCTTTCTACAAGGTGATATCATAAAATATATATGCTGCATGGAAATGGATGACATCACTTTCTGAACATATTTTTATTTAAATGAAAACTAAAAACATTTTTAGTAATCACTCATCAAGGAATAAGAAAAGAATATATGTCCATATTATGGGTTATTTGTACAAAAAGATGCCATTCGGATCTTTACAAAAACAAGATAGAAAAAATCAAATACTCCAGTCAATGTCTATAACTTTTGGACCAGAAGAAAAGCAAACAATATGAGGATGTTTATACTTTCATGGCAGCGAAGTGGCTATCTCTGTATTCAAAATGACAGTGTCAGTGTTTCATTTACAAAATTAAAGGCTTGGGTACTTTTCACAATTAGAATAAATTGAGTCATATAATTTAAACAATCCTCGCTATTAGTATTTTTAAGCATGCCACTCAGAGAAAATTTTGTCTTGTGTCTGTCAAAAAAGTTTCTGTCTCCTTTTCAACTGGAGGTATTTCATTGGAAATTTCTGGAAAACACTAAAACAGAATGTGTAATATCTGTTTTTCCTAGTAAAGTGATTTTCCATTAGTAAAGAATGATGCTTGAAAATATGAAAATAATTGAAAATATTTTGAAAAACAATTATAAATGCACTCTTAAATACAGGAATGAAAGGCATTAATACATAGTACAAAAATATACATTTGTTTTCAGATTACGGTTAAGTGAGGTAAAAAGAATATTGCATGCAGGTGTCAATAAATATTTGCATGCCAAAAAAACAAGAAGAAACATTACCAGGAAAGCCTGAAGGTGTAAAGTGTCCTTGTTCAGCAAGCAGAATAGCTGTGGAGAAAAAAGTCTTTCTCATACAAAACAGCTGCATTCCTCAAACAACCCCTGAGGGGCCTTAGGGAGCAGCTGTCCCTGCCAATGAAGACCCCACAGAGGTGGTCAGAGCTCAGCTGCATTGGCCTCAGCCCCGCCCTTGGCGGGCGTGATCTGCAGAAGGACTGCATTCATGGGACATCTGCGCTTGCGCAGAAGCCACCCAAGGATGTCTGTAAAAGCTCCTGCATCCACTTACTATTTCTGGGGGAGTAGAAAATCCTCCAGGCTTCGAAATGACGGAATGATAATGAGGAGTCTTGACATGTAATAAAGTTCACCGAGAATGTACTAAACAAATAAAGTGGAGGTAATGTTGGAGGGATTGCTTGAGCTTCAAGAGGACCTTACAGACATATGTGTCAATAGTAATACTCTAAAGTTCTAAACTCTCCTCTTCATTCAAGGCAGCGTTGGGAATATTGGTGTAGGTGCAAGGAATGGAGGTTTTCACTCTTCACGTTCTTCATTATGGAATATCGCAGTGGAAAGATAAAGGCTTGGTTATGGCCATAAAATTTTTGTGTTAAGTGAAGTCTCTTAGTTATCAGACAATGTGATATTTGCACAAAGATAGAGAAAGGTACCAGTGAAATTAATAAAGGAGAACTGGGTGTCGTGGTTTGTGCCTGTATTCCCACCTACTGGGGAAACTGAGGCAGGAATATTGCTTGAGCCCAGGAGTTCAAGGCAGTAGGGGGCAATGACCTTGCCTATAAATAGCCACTGCTCAACAGCTTGTGCTACATAGGGAATTCATGTCTCTAAAACAAAAAACAAACAAAAAACATAGAGGAGAGCTCCAAAACAGGCCTATGCATACAAAAGTAAATAATTTGTAAGTGGAATTAATGGGGAGAATGGCTTTTTCAATCAATGTAACAAGAAATTGAATATCCATTTGGGGAAATGAAATCTGCCTTTAACTTCACATTACACATAAAATCAATTGTAGGTGGATCATAGACCCATATATAAAAATAACTTAATATAGTATTTATAATTTACTTGAATAAAATAATTTCATTACTATGGGGTAGGATCAGAAATCTTAAATTAGAACTATAATCTATTTACCATATAACAGAAAAGATTTTAATACAGTTTTATAGGAGAAAGGACTTGAAGACAGACTGAATCAAGCTCAAGGTACTTCTATTCCTCTATTTTTTTTGAAACAGAAGTCTCACTTTGTTGCCCCACTAGAGCGCAGTGGCATCATCATAGGTCACTGTAACCTGAAAGTCCTGGGTTCGAGCCATCCTTCTGCCTCAGCCTCCCTAGCAGCTGGGACTATTGGTGAGTGCCACTGTGCCTAGCTAATTTTTCTATTTTTAGTAGAGATGGGTCTCAGTCTTTCTCAGGCTGGTCTGGAACTCCTCAAGCAATCCTCACATCTCTGCCTCCCAGAGTGCTAGGATTACACATGTGAACCACCACATCCAGCCTTCTATTCCTTTCTTGTAGGGCTTTAGCTCAGATTCAGAACTGGCACACAAGAGTGCTAATAGTACCTCCCTCTTGACATGAGGATTGAATGCACTAATGATACACAATGCCTGTAGCCTAAAAGCATTCCATACTAACCAAAAAGTCAGTATTTGCTAATACTGACAATTTTTCCAAATAATCGAAAGATGTTATCATTTGTGTTATTTGTAAAATGCATCATTGTTTTTTGTCACAATGAAAGGATAAAATCATTGTTAAACTATGACACAAATACTTTGTATGACTTAGAATTTTTACTTCGTAATTATTGACAATAACAGTTAAACTTATATAAATGAGGATATTTGTCTTACATCATTCCTCAAATTAATGAGGTGAAACTATAAGCAATATACATTCTCAAAGGTATTGCTAAGTTTTTCTCAAATTAAACTCTTCTGAATCACTTTCCAACTGATCTTGTCCATGATTTCCACTCATTATCATCACTTGTTTTAACCAGAAGGTTTAGTGATGTTGCATTCTTGTGAGATTCCTATGCTACTGTTACTGCAAGTGTTACATCAGGTGGTCCCAAGGAGCAGCACACAGAGAGTTGGAGAATCAATGTTTATTTGCCGGCAGGCTCAGAGGGGTCTCACCACCAAATTCTGAGCCCCATCTACCCAATTTTTCCCACTTTTATTAAGTTGGGGTGGTCCAACAGGTGGGGTATCAGATGTCTAATGCCTGCCAGGTAATAGGTTAGTTGATGTGTCAGATAATAGGTTAGTATTATGTTGATGCACAAGGTAATAGGGTAGTTGAGACAGAGTCTCACTTTGTTGCCCAGGCTAGAGTGCCATGGGGTCAGCCTAGCTCACAGCAACCTCAAACTCCTTGGCTCAAGCCTCCCTAGTAGTTGGGACTACAGGCATGTGCCACCATGCCCGGCTAATTTTTTTCTATATATTTTTAGTTGTCCAGCTAATTTCTTTCTATTTTTTTTAGTAGAGACGGCGTCTCGCTTTTGCTCAGGCTGCAAAATAAGCAGAATGGTGTCAATGTGAAAGGTGAAAATCACACTAACAATGGTGAGGCGTCTTTTATTAAGAAATATTTCATTGCTGTCAGTCTTCATGATACAGAGGGTGATGTGAAGTCATTTACGATTCTGGATAAAAATCTAATTCAGAAGGATCAGAATCAGAATTTCAAAATATTTGTGAATTCATTTATGAATTAATTTCATTATTGCTTTCATTTCAATATGAATAACACTTATGCCTTTCTAATTACAGAAGGTCTTTTTCAATAAGTACAAAATAAGGCTATTATGTGTATTATAGTTTAATTGGCAGAGATACCATATTTTCTTTTAGATCCATCTTAAATCTTTGATTTATTGACTTCCAGTGAATGACCTTCACAAGACTCTTACAGATATTGTTTATAGACCAATTTGATCTTGTGTTTGAGAGCTCACAACTAAATTTAGGTTATAGTACCAGAGTGGCTCACAACCCTGTTATAACAGGAGATGAAGGTGATTTGGACTTGGGTGTTTAAAATGTGCCTTTCGTGGGATATTTCTTTTACCTGCCAGACACGTCAATGCCTAAGTGTCTGACCAATAACCATATGTCTGTCACACAGAAGATTTGTTTATACTGGCAGATGGTCTTGTGGCTCTTGTCTTATCTGCATCTTCTTTATTACTGCAGGAATATCACTCAGGCACTGGGAGACTGCCTTCATGTTCTCCCTGTGTCCTGCAGAAAACCTAAGCTGAGCTAGCCCCTAGTTCTTCAAATAGAAAGCATAAGTTTACTAAACCAATTGCAGAAAACATTTTGAGACTGAACGATCAGTTCAATGGTGAGAGACAAGGAGATGGAGTAAGGGAAATTAGGGTACACAGCAAAACATAGTCTCCCAGCTGTTTTAAAACACAGTTGAGAAACTTTTCACACTGTGTCAATTTTTCTTAAATTAAAAAATAGTATTTTATAATGGGATATTGAGACAGGAACTTTGAGGCTTCTAAAAGTCCCCTCATATTAAAATTATTTTGTTGCAAAAGTAAGGAAAACACAAGAGAATCAACAGAGAATCTTAAGGACAATGTAGAAATTATTAAAATAGAATTCCCTTAAAAATGACATTAAGCTCAGTATTATTGAAACATATTACAATTTTTCAAATGAATGCAAATAAACGGAAATGAAAATTATTAACATTGAGAAGTGCGGGCATAAAACTTTGGTCAGGAAATGTTTACATAACTACAAAAAAAGAGTGCTGTAGAAACACGACGGTATTTAATTGGGAAAACAAAGAAATACGTGCTTAATACAAAGTTAACGGCAAGAACCAAAACAATTATATGGCCCTAGAGATAATTTTTTTTTTTCTTTTTTTTTACCGGTAAGTTACACTACAAAGGCTTTGCGAGCAAGCAACCCATAGGAGACTCCAGCGGGCACCCTAAACGGAACAGATCCGCAAACAGAGAGGAAACGGAAGTTGGGAGCCGGCAGGAAGCCACTTCCTGCCCGCCCCGACTGCGCGGCTCTCACGCGCGCATGATCGGTCCTTGCGGGCCACCGTCCTCCCCTGAAGTCACGTGACCGTCCCACAGTGCAAAGCCGAGCGGTCGGCGGCGCCGGACAATGGCGCATTTCCTGCGAGCTCTGGTGTCCTGCTGGACACGCTCATTGCAGCGCAGCGTAAGTGGGATACCCCGGGTATCCGGGGCCCCAGGCCCTTCCGCGGAAACTTGAGCACATATGCCCAACAACTCTATTATACTGGAAAACGTTTTAAAGAGTAGTAACATATCACGGATTTAACCTAAGAAATTCTATTAATTTCTTGAACTGTCGTGGTAGTAAGAGGAAAATGAGGTGTATGAGAACACGCGCCCGCACAGTTACTGAGGGATTTAATGTGACATAACACAAAGTCTACTTAAGCAGTTTTGCAGTCAAATCTGAACTATTTGTATGTCCATGGTAACTCAGGGCTGTACATCCATGTTTATCAATGAAATCAGCAGCCTAATAGTACTCGCAGCTATCTTTAACCCCTGCATTATGTGTAGGAAGTGACAGGAACAGTGGACATGGGCCAGGCTTCCCTGTATCATTACTGGGAATGATCACAGATTGTATTTTTTTTTTTTACCCTCAGCAACTATGCAGTGCCTTTCCGCTTTTAAACAAATATTAAAAAAAAAAAAAAAAAAAAAAGTCCTACCAGGCTCCAGTGGCTCAGGTCTATAATCCTAGCTCTTTGGCAGGCCAAGGTGGGATGATACTTTGAGGCTAGGAGTTCAACACCAGCCTGGACAACGTAAGGAGACCTTGTCACCACTAAAAATAGAAAAAAAATTAGCCACGCTGGTGGTACACACCTGTAGTTCCAGCTACTTGGGAGGCTGAGGCAGGAGAATCTGTTGAGCCCAAGAGTTCAAGGCTGCAGTGAACTATGATCAGCCACTGCACTCTAGCCATGTCTCAAAAAAAAAAAAAAAATGCTGCTCAAGTCAACACAGTACTTTCTGGTTCACGGACCTCCCCCTCCCCCCCCCCTTTTTCTGAACTTATTTTTAAGGTTGTCACTGGTATCCCCGTTTTTGTTGCTGCTAGATGGCGCTATGAGCACAGGGGTCCCGCATTCTCCAAGTCATGATGTAGCAGGTACTGCTGAAGTTAAGGGTAAGGTGAGTTTAAGGGTTGAAAGCAACCTATGCTTGGAGCTGAATTGTCTTTTTCCAGGTGGAGAATTCATTGTCAGACTCAGCATCTTTCACAGGGTGGTGTAACTCCATCCAGAAGGTTCTACACTGAAAATACTAAATTTTTTTGGTGGCCATTTTTCTTGGACCTTAAGCTGTCTCTCATTTCCCCACCCATACTTTTTCTTTGCCTGTACATCTAAACCCCATAGATACATTGTTTTTTCTTCAAATTTACAAGACTCCCAAATTCTCATTTTATAATTACAACAGCTATGTCCTTAAGTAAGTAGATGGCATAGTAGCTGATGACTACAACCACAGAACACTATAAAACTCTTAACATGTGGACACGGAATAAAATTCCTTAAAAATCTAGCCCCCAGATAACGATTTTGACCTATTCATTATTGAAAACTAAGAAAATTGAGTGGCAACTGTGTGGCACATACATTGCTACATATTACATATAAAAATATTTTTAAAAACCCAGATAAATAGCTTCCTTCAGGTGTACTGAAATTGCTACTCTCCTTGTGATATCTCAAATTTTTTAACTTCTATACATGCATGCCCTGGTCTCTACCTGAATACTAATCCTCCTTTTGTCTTTCCTACCTCTAATTTGCATGATAATTAGCTATTTATTCTTCATGTATTCAATTATAAATTACTTCCTCCAGGAAACCTACAAAGACTGTTTAAATTTGGGTTGTATGTCCATGCATCTTACGGATTTCCACAGAATAATTCACATTCCTTACTAAAGCACCTTTAATCTGATTCGTATTGCCTATTTGTTTAAATCTCTCTTTGGCTGATGTATCAAATAAAGGAGAAATATATCCATTTTTTAATATTTTTATCTGTGGAGGCTGAGGATTTCTTGAGTCCAGGAGTTTGTTTGAGGTTGCACTGAGCTGTGATCATACCAATACACTCTGGCCTGGGTGACAGGGCAAGACCCAGTCTAAAAAAAAAAAAAAAAAAAAAAAAAAAAAAAAAAAAAAAAAAAAAAAAAAAAAAAAAAAAAAAAAAAAAAAAAGAAAGAAAGAAAGGTGAATTGAAACTACAATGTGATGTCACCATACACCTACTAGAATAATTAAAATTATATATATATATATATATATATACACACATATATCTATCTCAATACCAATACTGGTAAGGATGTGGAGCAGTTGGAATTCTCAAATTTTCCTGTTGGGAATGCAAAATGGCATAGCCACTATGGAAAGCATTTTGGCATTTTCTTGTAAAGTGAATCATGTATGTATTTCACAATTGAGCAACCCAGCTCTAAGGTATTTTCTCAAGAGAAATGAAACTATATGCTTGTAGTAACCATATTATAGTATCCCATATCTGGAAACAATCCAAATATCCATCAAATTATCCATATTGATAGCATTTTAAATCAATAAAAATGATGAGAAAGTTGTGGGATATTGATTCAATAGAGTACAAATCAGCAACAAAAAGGAAAAGACTACTTTTTTTTAATTTCAGCATATTATGAGGGTACAACCATTATGGTTACACTTTATGTCTTTGCCTCAACCAAGTGAAGGTTAGAGGCATGCCCTTCCCCTACTACAATGCTCCCCGTGTCCTTTAGTTGCCGGTTTACCCCCCCATCCCTCTAATCCCTGGAGAGTATTAGTGCCATATGAGCACCCTGGTGTTCATCAGTTAGTACCAATTTGATGACAAGTACAAGTGGAGCCCATGCTTCCAATCTTGTGGTACCTCACTTTGGATAATGGGCTTAAGTTTAATCCAGGAAAGTATGAGAGGTACTAGATCACTGTCATTTCTTATGATTGAGTAATATTCCATTGTATACATATACCAAATTAGGAAAAGACTACTGAAACATGAAACAACATAAATCTCAAAAGCATGCTTCTAAGTGAGAAAAAGCATACATAACATTTTGCATACAGAATGATTTCATTTATATAACATTGTGTAAAAAGCAAAGCTGTCAAGATAGATATGATCAATAATTACCAAGACTGAGCTTGGGGAGAAGATTACTACAAAGGAACACAGTTGAAGTTTTAGGGTGAAGATGCAAGCCAGTTCTCCAGGTGGACTTGGATGGATTCAGTTCTTCCTCCTTTCTCACTTTTAACTCTCAAGAATAAATGTAGAATGAGCCTGGAATATAACATCCTAAGATATAGAGGGGCTCTTAGGAATAGCTTGGGCCTTGTTTCTGCCCCTCCTAGGGAGTGTAACATCTGGAGTTGAGAAGGAACTGCTCAGGACAGGTTGAGGATTATCGCATTCTCCTCTGGAAGCAGCATGTCCTTCAAAGTTTTGCCCCATGACTCATGTATCTCCTGAGTTAAATGACCCAGGGTGTACTGCCTTTTGGGGTCCCTCAGCTGTGGTGTGAGTGGGTAATGTGCAGTTAAGACTCTGCACCAGCCAGGCTTCTTGAGCCTTGGAGGACTGGCTCACAATGAATTCTAGGCTTCTTTTGTCCCTTGCTTCCTATCTGTAAGTAATAAATCTGCTTCATATAACTTGTTGCTTGTGAGTTTATTTTGTCTCATTGAACTCAGGCAATTGGGAACACTGAAGCCCAGAATGGAGTGGATGAAAAGTGTTTGGAATCCTATTCCTTGTAGTTGCTATAGTGATGATCTTTTCTCTCCTCCATGCTGTGGGAGTTCTCTCTTGGGATTGGTTATTGGTGAAACTGCTTCGCAAAATTGATGCATTGATCAAGGCTGAGTCTGAGAACTTTGGCTTTCTGTCAAAGTAGGAGGGGCAGTTACACCCAGTACCCAGCCCAGAGTGGAGACATCAGCTTGGGGGAACAGGAGCTGGACATATAGCTGGATGAGTTATGGGGAAGGATGTGGGTGATAAGTTGGACATATGTCAGTCATGTGCATGCAGGTGTAAATGAGCTGGCTACACAGACTGAGGCAGAAAGAAAGAAATGTGGCAACAGTGGATCATGTACAAGATCCCCTAGCTCTTGGGCACTTATGTGATCGCTCATTGTCAGGGTCTGAGAGCTTGATAAGTGGTTACTCTGATGGACCCTGAAGCACCTGAGAGGGAACCAGAGAGAGGTCCTTAGATGGTCCTGTGGCATGAGAAGGAACCAACATGTGCAATGTCAGATTTCACAAATAGGAAGGCTCATTATCTGAAGGCTGGATATGGAGGAAGGCCGGGGAAGTCTTCTGCAGCCTGGCCAGTGTTTTTGTTTGATAAAAATATATTGCAAACCAAATGTATTGAACTAAATGTCACAGGAATGGGACCGACATCTCTGGGTTCCTACTGAAAGCCAATGACCCTATACCTTGTCAAGATAAGAGGAGGTGTCTGTGGTTCCCACTGCTAAGTGTATGATAGGCATTGACATTATGGCTGTTTGTGGCACAGAACTTCACCACTGCATAAGGGGTATAACCTCTCACAGCTTAGAACTGAGCCAAAGCAGTGAGACATATCCACTCCTCCTTGACATCTAAGCTACCCAAGCACGAATGGGTTATTCAACAAAAGCAGTACCGACTTCTGGAAATGGAAAAAGGGACATTACTTTGTTAATTCTGGACTTGCTACAAATAAAAATGTGACAGTCCACCATGCTACAGTGCAATATCCCAGTTCAGCTGGTCAAAAAGGCCTCTGGGCATGGAGACCGTGAATGCCAAAGATGCTTGGTCAGGAAGCCAAAAATGTATCCCAGCTCCAGTCAAGCCCCTGGCAGAACTCACTAGTGAAAAGGAGGCCAGATAGCTGATAGGCCTCTTTGTGTACTGGAGACAGCATGTACTCTATCTGGGTGTTCTTTGTGCTCCCATAGTCAAGGTAAACAAAAAATCCTGTAACTTTGAATGGAGCCCTTTGCAGCAGCAGGCCTTGTAAGCTGTCCAACAAGTTGTGGTTCAGGTACTGCCTTTTAGACTTTTAGAGTCTTTTAGCCTGCTGAAATTATAGTTGTGTGTAACCTCCACGCATGCTGACTGGACTCCGTGGCAACAGAAAACTGCTACTGAAGTGCACAAGCCTTTCAGATATTGGGAATATAAATTGTCTGAGGCAGCCGCCAAACAGCCTTTCTAAAATGGCAATCCTTGCTTTCTCTTGGGACTGATGGGATTGGGCATCTTATGGCCAGAATACCACATGTGATTCTGCAACCTGAACTGCCCTTTCTCACTTGGGTGCTCACGTACTCACCACTAAAATTGGACAGGCTCAGCATAACTCAACCATTAAACAGAAGTGGTACATTGAAGATTGGGCCTAACCAGGACCCCATGGGACCATACAACCCGTGAACAAATGTCTAGCTTACCAGAAGAGACCAAGGGCCCATGGGGTGTGCTTTGGCTCGCCCTGTGGCTACCTGGAGTTCAGGACTCAGATGTGCCTACTAATGGTATTCCATGGTTTACTGATGGCTCTGCTACTTGGAGAAGACAAATAACATGTCGCCCATGTGGATACTGAGACTATCATAGCTGCCCTTGAGATAAACTTATATCATGATTTTGAATATCCCATGGGAGTTCACTCAGAGCAACATGACAGTGAGCACACTCTCATGGAATATGATGGACTTTCCATGTACCCTGTGATCTGAAGGCCGATGGAGCTATTGAGCAATGGAATAGCTGACTCACATGAACACAAGTCACCGAGATGGAAAGCTAGTTGGGTGATACCCCTATCTGGCAGTATGAAAACTAAACACTGAACTCCAATGAAAGGCAAACATAGCACCGCAGCAGATGTTGGGAAATACTGAGCTTGACGGGGGTGGAGGTAGACCAGGGAGCTGCCTGATTAGGCTGTGCCTGTGAAATCCCGATCTCAGTGTTCTCAACCATTCTTTTTTTTTCTCCTTCAGTATGTAATCCTGGGGGCGGTTTGTGGTTCAGGCCACAAAAGGACCCCAGGCAGAGCCCCCTACCTCTAATCTGGTGACAATGCTTCCTCAAAATAGCCCCCTTCTATGGTATCTCGCAGTGTAGGGGGACACAACCAAGGAGAGCGAGGGTGCAAGGGCCCCTATATTGGTACTAGGCATGGACAAATGATCCTTCCAGTTGGGTGGGTGACATTATCAGACATAAAGTTTGCATATGACATGACCTCCTTTCCAGGACTGGATGAATGAGGCCAACTTGTCTAGGTCAAGTAACAGGGCTATGAGTTCCAGCAGAAGTAACTTCAGGATAGGGACAGACAGACCAGGCTATACCAATTCAGCCCAAACCCTATGTAACAGATAGAAAACGTGATACCCTAGGAGGAGCATGGGGCACTAACATGTCAATCTCTTCTTTCCACATGGGTATGGGAGTAGAGGCCTGGGAGCATAATGCTTTGATTAGGCTTTCCCAAGCTGTGGCCACTATGGGAAACCTTGATTACAGGGGTGATTCCTTGAGAGTTTCTATTTGTAGAAATTCATAAACTCTTTCCTGAAAAAGAATGAGTATCACCTTAATAAAACCAACTTAAAAATTAAAGAGTTATTGCACCAATCTCCTTTTGAGTCTTTTCTTCTTTAGATTATAGTCTCTCAAATGTCAAAATATGATTAGCCCCTTTCCATAGAAATTTTCAATTTACTCTTCCTGTATAAAGATAAAATAGTTAAAAGTCCTAACTACAGGTTCAGACTTCTCTCTCGCTCCAACTCCCACTTGGAGCTTTATGTCTAGCTAATTCGTTTTGCCTCTTTACCTTGGGACATATTTTTTTTTTTTTTTTTTAGACAGAGTCTCACTCTCTTGCCTGGGGCGAGTGCCGTGGTGTTAGCCTAGCTCACAGCAACCTCAAACTCCTGCGCTCAAGCAATCCTACTGTCTCAGCCTCCCGAGCAGCTGGGACTACAGGCATGTGCCACCATGCCAGGCTAATTTTTCCTATATATATTTTTAGCTGTCCAATTAATTTCTTTCTATTTTTGGTAGAGATGGGGTCTCGCTCTTGCTCAGGCTGGTCTCGAACTCCTGAGCTCAGAACGATCCGCCCGCCTCGGCCTCCCAGAGTGCTAGGATTACAGGCGTGAGCCACTGCACCCGGCCTCCTTGGGACATATTTATATCTTGATAGTCCTTCTTTTCCATCTGCAGCCTTCGAATGTGTATTCATGCCTGTTATGGGTAAAATTCATATGTTGAAGCTGAAAGAGTGCAGCAAATTCTACCCCAAAATATGGTATGTTGGCACATTGAGTTTTGTAAACTGAAGGAAATTAAGCCAACTGCAGAGGGGGGAAGGTCTCTCTTACCTTCTCTCACCCACTCTCTCCTGAAGATCCTCCTGTGACAGGTGTTTTGTCCTACATCTGAAGGGAATTAGAGACACCAAGAATAATTTGAACAAACAGGCCTTGCTAAATTGCTCCCAGTTTACTACCATTAGATCACACCCTTTTGTTCTCCAATCATACTTCTGCATGAATGTCCATTAAAATACACAGTTTTCCCTGGATTGTTGGGTCTTCATGTCTGAAGTCTCCTGTGTCACATAAAACTTATATTAAACATTTTTTTTTTTGATACAGGCTCTTGCTCTGTTGCCCAGGCTAGATTGCAGTGGTATGATCACAGCTCATTGCAGCCCAAAACTCCTGGGCTCAAGCCATATTTACTGCCTCAGCCTCTGCAGTAGGTAGGACGATAGGTGTATGCCACCATGCCCGGCTAATTTTTACATTTTTGGTAGATACAGGGTCTCACTATGTTGCCCAGGCTGGTATTGAATCCCTGGCCTTAAGTGATCCTCTTGCTTTGGCCTCCCAAAATGCTGAGATTATAGGCATGAACCACTGCACCTGGCCAATCTGTCTTTCCCCGCCAGCCCCATGGGGAGCTCTGCCACAAACCTTACAGCAGGGGAGGAAAAGAATTCTTTTCTTCTGTTCTATAAAGTCTTCACCCCCAGTGTCTCAGAATGTGGCTGTATTTTAGGTAATTAAATTAAAATTATGGCTGGTCTAATCTAATCAGACTGGTGTCCCTAGAAGAATAGAATATTTGGATATACAGAAAGATAGCCAGGGATGTGCAAGCACAGAGGAAAGGCCATGAGAGGACACAGTTATTAGATGGCCTTCTGGAAGCCAAGGAGAGAGACCTCAGAATAAATCCAACCTTCCAACACTTTAATCTTGAACTTCCAGCCTCCAGAACTGTGAGAAAATAAACTTTTAGTGTTTAAGCTCTCCTGTCTGTGGTACTTTGTTATTGTAGCCCTGGTACACTAACACAATACTCTAAGAATTAACTCAGTAATTATTTCTCTTTGTAAAAGACCCCTGACAATTCAGGCTGTCTATATA
This sequence comes from Indri indri, assembly GCA_004363605.1. Lineage (NCBI taxonomy): Eukaryota > Metazoa > Chordata > Mammalia > Primates > Indriidae > Indri > Indri indri. The sequence goes on along the minus strand of RJWJ010020216.1, from coordinate 9,059 downwards.
TACTACTATTTTGCACTGAGCTTAGGTTCTGCTTTTCTCTTCCCAGTTATAATTTTTAAATTGTAAATAATTTTTATGGATTCTGTTCCCATTTAATAGCTTTCACTTTGAAAGAGCCAATGATTAGAGAATAAAGGGGAAGGATTAAGCATTCATTATAGGAATAACAGAAAGAAGAGACAACTCTGATGGGTAATTACTTGAATTTTTAGAATTCCTAAACAGATTAGAATGTTCCTCTTATGGAGACAGGGTCCAGTGGAGAGCCATACTGCCACAGGAAGGCCAAAACCAACAGTAAAAGGATGAGTAAGTGAACTTATAAACAAGTAAAACATGTAAAATGATAAGCTCCATCTTGGTTCGATATGAATATTAGATAAATTTAGATTCTTATCCATTCAATTAAAAGTTTGGGCAAAACATGACAATGTATATTACTAGAGCTAGTAATGCTATTTTGGATAGCCTAAGTAAATATGTTCACATATAAGAACAAAAACAGTATACTTAGATACCTAACTTACAATTTTAAAGAAAAACTGAAATAAATTTTATTTGATGCTTTGAATACAAATTACCTATTTTCATACTGTGCATGTGGTAAACCAGATAAAGTTGAAAATTGAGTTAATACGAATGCATTTTTTGCCTAAGCTATGTGTTCCATTTTTCATACACAAATCTGTATATTTTGTTGTGGATCAGAAAGTAATACCCAAAACACTGGCACTTTGACATGCTGAGTGGCCTTAGAAACTGCCTCAGATCAAGGATTCTATAACCCTGTGTCGTCCTGCCGTACCTGTCAAGTGCAGGGGGAATTCTGTCTGGAATTTCCTTATGTTACCAAGAAAGCTTCTTTCCAAAAGAAATGTAATTTTCGTAAATGCTCTCCCTTGGGATCTTACAAATAACCAGGAAAGTTCACCAAAAAACGAAGAGGCCAGGAATCCTGACCAAGCCAGACAGACTGTTCATTTATTCTTCCAAGGGTAACTCTAAGAGATTACCTGGGATGCTTTATCTGCATAATAAGACAACCTTCGTTCCTGTTCAGCTATGCCCCTCTCCTTCCCCTAATGTCTGCCTCCTGCCTCCTGGGTCCATTCATTCTCCCTAATGATTTACTGCTCCTTGAAAGAATGGTATGTAGTCCCCATTTCCTCCTCCTTTATGAAAAAGGGTATCTGAGCTTTTGTATCTCACTGGGTTATTGGTTAATAATTCTCCTGCTATTCCCCCATGATATGCATGTTTAAATAAAGTTTCATATGCTTTTTCTCCTATTAATTTGCCTTTTTTCTTTTCTTTTCTTTCTTTCTTTTTTTTTTTTTTTTCTGAGACAGAGTCTCACTCTGTTGCCCAGGCTAGAGTGCAGTGGCGTCAGCCTAGCTCACAGCAACCTCAGACTCCTGGGCTCAGGCGATCCTTCTACCTCAGTCTCCCAGGTAGCTGGGACTACAGGCGTGCTCCACCATGCCTGGCTAATTTATGTATGTGTATGTGTGTGTATATATATATATATATATGTATGTATATATATATATATATTTTTTTTAGTTGTCCAGATCATTTCTTTCTATTTTTTAGTAGAGATGGGGTTTTGCTCTTGCTCAGGCTGGTCTTGAACTCCTGACCTTGAATGATCCACCCGTCTCGGCCTCCCAGAGTGCTAGGATTACAGGCGTGAGCCACCCCGCCAGCCTTAATTTGCCTTTTGTCAGTTGATTTTTAGCATACCTTTAGAGGACAAAAGGGAAGTTTTCTCTTCACCCCTACAGATTCATCCATATATTAATTCAGCATCTTTGTGTTTTCACCAGTGAAGAGGAAGTATCCTAGGCTCTAGGAATATAGAATTGAAAGACAAATAAAATTCTCTGTCTCCAAACAGCTTACATTCTATAACAGTTCTAGTTTTCCAGGTGCTGTACATACAAAGCTAGTAAATATGGAAATCACTTCCCAATCAGGCATCTACTATTAACCGTAATTGCTGGATTCCAGCTGTACAAATCATTTATTATTTTTTGGTTTATTTCACTAAGCATAATACCCTCACAGTTTGTCCATGTTGTATCATGTGTCAGAATTTCCTTTCTTTCAAGGCTGATTAATATTTCATTGTGTGCAATACCACATTTTATTCTTCTGTTTTTCTGTTGATGAACACTTGGGTTGTTCCTACTTTTTGGCCATTGTGAATAATTTTGATATGAATATTAGTGTACAAATATATCTTCAAGACTCTGCTTTAAATTCTTTTCAGTATATATCCAGAAATGGAATTACTGGATCTTATGGTAATTCCACTTTTAATTTTTTGAGGAACCACAAATCTATCTTCCCTAGAGGCTGCACCATTTTGCATTCCTATGACCAGTGCACAAGGATTTCAATTTCACCAATCCCCCAACATTTGTTGTATTCTATTTTTTTTAAAGTTAAAAATTCCTTAATTTTTTATTCCTGGTACCACTACCACAATTTACAGAGTACTATACCTGATGTAATGAAAAGAAAAAGACAAAGCTACAACAGATAAAAGACCTCAAGAATGTACATCTAATTGACACTACATTGCATTAATCAATAGATGCACTTTTTGAAAACTATGGCTATGATAGTCCTGAACAAGAAGGGTTTCCTGTTTAAGCTGCAGTAATTTTTCTGACTATGGATCATCGTTCCTTCTGTGGTAGATTTTTACAGTTCCTCTAATGCATTTGGGACAACTATCTCAAAGCAACCGGCAGCTTTCCTGACAACTCCTCGCTATCTCTCCTGCTAAGAACTGTAGCCCTTTTCTACCGTTTTTAGAACTTTCTGCTACTATATCCACCACTTCTACCACCAGATCCATAACCACCACCATATGGACTGCCCAAGCTTCTTCCACCCAAACTGTCCCATTTCCGGGGTCCATAATTTGATTGCTGTTGTCCACTTTAATTTCCAAAATCATTATAGTTCCCACCACCACCATAGTTACCTCCAAAATGTCCTCCTTCATTGTAACTATCATATCCTCCTCCACCACTGCCATATCTGCCACCTTTGTTTCCATATCCTGGTCCACCACAATAGCCCCCTCTACTACTATAACCAGGACTGCCGCCATAGTTGCCACCGTCACCTCCTCCATAACTACCTCTGCTGCTACCACCTCCACTACCATAGCCTCCTCTTCCACCAAAATTTCCACCATGGCCAAAATTACCTACACCACCTCCAGTGTTTCCTCCATGACCTATAAAGTTGCCAGATCCACCTCCTCGACCTCTTTGCGATCCAGCAGACGGCATCTCTTGTTTAGAAAGGGCCTTTTTGTACTTCACAATTATGCCTATTAATAGTGTGGTATTTCTGAACAATAATTTTATTAACAGTATCATGATCATCAAAAGTTACAAAACCAAATTCTCTCTTTTTTCCACTCTGCCTGTCTTCCATAACTTCTATGGTTTCAATCTTGCTATATTTTTCAAAGTAGTCTCTCAAATTATATTCTTCTGTATCTTCTTTAATACCACCAACAAAAATTTTCTTCACTGTTAGATGGGCACCAGGCTTCACAGAATCCTCTCCAGAAACAGCTCTGTTTGGTTCCACAACATGCCCATCAACCTTGTGTGGTTGAGCACACATCACTGCATCCACCTCTTCAACACAAGAGTAAGTCACAAAACCAAAGCCCCTAGAACGTTTCGTTTGGGGGTCTCTCATTACCATACAATCTGTGAGTGTGCCCCTTTCTCAGAATGTTCTCTTAAACTATCATCTGTAGTTTCAAAGCTCAGACCATCAATAAACAGTTTTCTCAACTGCTCTGGTTCCTTTGGATCATGGCCTTCCATTTTGAGACTGGACTTGCCTCTTCCAACTCGAGTTCAATATGTATTCTATATTTTTATAATAGTTATCCTAATGGGTGTGAAATTATGTTACCAAACCAAGCTGGGGTCTACTCACCTGGTACAGCAAAGCCAGACACTGAAGCTGAGAGCTACAGTGAGAATAAAAGTCATTTTTATTGCATGGCACTATGGGAAGCTAAAGCTTAAGACCCAAACTCTTCAGTGGCTTACAAGCAAGGATTTATAAAGGTAGACATACATTTCAGAGAAGGTGAAGTTAAGTCAAACTTGTAAATCAATACATGGAGGTTATACATTGGCCTGGCCCCAAAAGGTAGGGTATCCTGAAGGACGTGCCTACAGGTCAGAGGTGGATTTAGAGATTCTTAGATTAGGGAAAAGGAATGTTAAGATGGGTGTGACTAGTCCACTAAGGGAGAAATTTAGAACAGAGAATAGCAGTCAGAGATCAATTCCTTAGTTCCCTCTTACCTGCATTTTCTATCCAGTGGGGGTTTCTGAAAAATAACTCAAGAACATAAGAGGACATCTTTTAGCTTCTATAGGGAACCAAAGCAACTTGTGACTGTGGCTTACTGAGAGGGCCATTGTTACTACCATCTTCCTGCTCATCAAGTTGCCCATTCATTTTTCAAAACTAGCAAGGTGCTCAGAACTTCCCGCAAGGAACTCAAGATTTTCCTTTATTTTCATGTTTGCAGGGCCTGGTTAGGCCTCTAAGAGGAGTTGCTGTTCTGTCAGTGGTATGTAATCATGGTTTTTATCTGCATTTCCCTAATGATTCATGGTGTGGAGCATCTTTCCATGTGCTTTTTGGTCATTTGTTTATCTTCTTTGGAGAAATGTCTATTCCAGTCATTTGCCCATTTTTTAATCAGGTTGTATTTTTGTTATTGATTTGTAGGAGTTCTTTATATATTCTTGATATTAAATTATTATCAGATATATGATTTGCAAATATTTTCTTTCATTTTTTATTTGCCTTTTCAGTCTATTGATTGCATCCTTTGATGCACAGAAGGTTTTAATTTTAACATACTCCAATTTACATATTTTTATTTTAGTTGCCTGTGCTTTGGGGGACATATCCAATAAATTGTTGCCAAATCTGATGTCATTTATTTTTGATACCAACAAAGATTTTCGCCTTGATCAAACTCTAGCTAGGCTCCTCTAAGCCTCTTCCGGACTAGGCTTTAACCTTAGCCTGTGAAAACTAGATTCTCACCACAATATTTCGTCTACTTCCCCTCTTTCCACATTAAAAGATTTAATCAAACAGTAACTCAGTTTCTGATAGCTCAAGGCCACAACCCCAAAAAGAATCAAGGCTGCCAAAATATTAATTTACTGTTTGTTCTAGCCAACACCTGACTACAGGCCCCTGACTACCCTTTCCTAGAGCATTTACAAAAAAGGGCTTACAATTATGAATCCTCCCTCTGTTTCTTTGAGAAGGGAACATATCCAGAGGAAATGAAATCAGTATGTTGAAGAGCTATCTGCACTTTCATGGTTTTTCCAGCATTATTTACAATAGCCAAGATAAGGAATCAACCTGTCTGTACATTGAAAGATAAAGAGAATGTGATATATATATACACAATGAAATACTATTCAGTATTAAAAAATGGAGAAATCCTGTCATTTTTAACAACATGAATGAATCTGGAGGATATTATGTTAAGTGAAATAGGTCAGGCATAAAAAGACAAATAGCACATGATCTTACTTGTGGAATGTAAAAGAGTTCATTTCATACAACTAGAGAGCAGAATGTTAGTTGCAGGGTCTGGAATAGTTTGGGGAGGGGTTGTTTAAATGTTTGTTGATGGATAGAAATTTAAGTCAGATAGGAGGAATAAGTTCAAGAGATCCATTGTACAACCTGGTCACTATAGTAAATAATATATGCTATTATTGAGAAATTCTAAATGCGTGAACAACATAAAATGTTCTCACCACGGAAATGATTAACTATATGAGGTAATGTGTATATTAACTAGCTAGATTTATTCATTCCACAAGGCATGTGATTCTTCAAATATCATGTTGGACATGGTAAATGTTAACACATCCAATTTTATCTGTCAATTAAAGAAAATAAAGAGACAAATAAGTTAAAATTAAATGGATGGAACAAAATAAACCATGCTAACACTAATTAAAAAGCAGGAGTGGCTACATTAATATCTGAAACAGCAGACTATAAAGCCAGGAAAATTATTAGGGGTAACGAAGGGTGGTACATAATAATCAGGGGGTCAATTTTCCAAGAAGATATAATAATCCTAACATCTATGTGTGTAGCAACATAGCATCAAACTATGTGAGGCAGAAACTGTAAACTACAAGGAGAAATAGACAAATCCACTATTATAGCTGGTGACTTCAGCACTGCTCTGTTAGAAATAGATATGCAGCAAGAAGAAAATCAGTAAGAACATAGTTGAACTCAGCCGCATCATCAATTAAGTGGATGTAGTTGACATCTACAGACCCTCTCATCAAACAATAGAAAGAATGTGCATTCTTTGTAAGACCACACAGACCACTCACCAGCGTAGAACACAAATTTGAAAGAATTAAAAATCATACAATGTGCACCTGCAGAACAAAACAGAATTATAATAGAAATCAATAAAAGAAAGATAACTGTTAAAGTGTGAAATACTTGCACTTTGATGTGGGTCGAAGAAGAAATCTCAAGATAAATTTGCAAAATATTTTGAGCTAAATTTAAATGAAAATACATCTTATCAAAATTTGTGAGACAAGAAAAGGAAGCTTTGAGGGATATTTATAGCATTGGGTGTATATGTTGGAAAAGAAGAAATCTAAAAATTAATCATCTAAATTTCCACCTTAGGAACATTAAAAGGAAAGTAGAGTAAACTAAATACAAAGCAAGCAGAAGAAAAGTTGTAATATTGTAAAGAGAGTAAAAACAAAGTAAAAGATAAGGCAACTACAATTTTCAAATGAATATTGATAGCTTGATAGTTTCTAGAATACAGAAGTATCCAAAGTTAACTAGGAAAATACAACACCCTAAACTGAACCTTTGCTTATGGGCATGCCAAGATGACTCCTCCCTGAAATTATGAGATGCTAATCATCAGGGATGATCAACCAAAGGCATACAAACCAGGACCATTTCATTTCATTACAAAGTTGACAAATAATTTAGCTATGAGTAATCTACCAATGAATACATTTGGTTAGGTAGTTACTAGGAAAGAGTACATGTGGTAGAAAGAATAATGTCAAAATACCTGTTATAGTCTGATAGATATGAGAAAATCATTAAAATCATATGAGAATATCAAAGAACATGTAATATGATGGGCAGCCCCAGATGGGTGAATATGTGTATGTCCAAGGTGAAAAGTCCCATAAAGGGTATGCACTACCCATCACTGCCCACCACCACCAACTCTTCAGCCCCCAGCCTACCTTGCTTATGTAGCTAGCCTAGCATAACCTTTTCTGAGTAGCTGGGGGCACCCCTCATCCACAGTTTCCTGTTAGGCAGCTCTCAGCCTCTAATGTTTTGCTACCCAGTGGCTGTTAGCTGACTACTGTGAATTTTCTGATTCATGGATCCCACCTACACCTGCAAAAGGACTGAGGGGATGGGAACTTTTCATCCCTTCTCCACTCCATCTCCTCCTCAGCAACAATCCCTCCTGGTAATGGTAATTGTCATCCACAGTGGACAGGGACCATCCTCACTTGTTCTGACTGCCTTCCTGACCAGAAGAACTCATGGAATGGGGGTAATACTTCAAGAAACAAGATCCAGACATTTCAAATCTCTCCATACAGAATGCATTCCTCTGGGAGCCACCCCTGTTCCCTTCCTGAACTGCCCTCTCTTACCTGCCCAGTCCCACCATGGTCTGACCTTCCTGCTCCTGCCAGCCTCACACATTTCTGATCCCAGTGGTCCTCCACATAAAATTCCCTCTTCTCATGCCCCGGCCTGTGTAATGAACACCTTTTTTTCTCTTCTCTTTCCCCTCCCCGGTTTGCTGAACTCTCTGTTCCTCATTCTCCAGAATCTACTCAATGTTATTCCTCCTAGAGGTCCTCCTTGTCCATCCCATTCCAGGTCTGACGCCTGGCCTCTTAGTTCCCAAGGGCAGATCTTTCACCTGCAGTTTGGTTTTCCATTAAGTTTCCAAATCCTCACTAGTCTAAAATATAGGAGAACATAAAGACTTTATCTGTTTTGTTCCTCTGTGAGCCCCACATATGTAATGGACAAAAAGAAATATGAAAGATTCTACTTTAACTGAATTTCACAAATGAATTAACACATTTCTCAAGTTCCTCACCTATATTCTTGCCACCTTCCTAGTATACTCTAATTGTTTTCAAACCTAAGAGGATTGGAATTTGAAGATGAACATGTTTCTTTTGCCCCCTTCTGTTCTCAAGACAGGATATGAACCATGACTCCTCTCAGTCTCTTCTCCAGCCCCCCATTTTCAACCCACTGTACAGACCCTTGAATGGATCATATTGCTCCTGCCTCATCTGCACCTCTATTGTCCTGGACAGTATCATCCTTTTTGGCCTAGGAAATTTATTTTGTTTTCCAAGGTTCAGTACATTCATATAGTTCTCTTTTTATTTTTTATTTTTTATTATTTTTTTATTGTTTGTTATTATAGGGGTACAGATGTTTATGTTACGTATGTTGCCCTTGCCCCCCCTTCTCCCCAAGTCCCAGTCCCAAGCGTGTCCATCTCTCGGATGGTGCTCATTGCACTCTTTGTGTATGCATATATCCGTCCCCTCTTTGACAAATATTTCCAAATGCTTATTAATTACCTTATTTCATCAATTTTTATGTATTTTTGATTCCTTCAAATTTTATTACAATCACTTTTAGCCTGTTGGCAACCATGACATAGTTTATATTGTCTATGGATGAGCTGGTCCTGAAATCTTTTGCTGTCTCCTGCTGGTAAAATCACTTGCATCAAAACATGCACAATCTCTGGGAGGCTGAGGTGGGAGAATTGCTTGAGCTCAGCAGTTTGAGACCGGACTGAACAAGAGCGAGACCCTGTCCCTACTAAAAATAGAAAGAAATTAGCTGGACAACTAAAAATATATAGAAAAAAATTAGCCGGGCACGGTGGTGCATGCCTGTAGTCCCAGCTACTC
>RJWJ010020215.1:0-29670 GCA_004363605.1 Indri indri | reverse complement strand
TGAACATTCTTAAGATACACTATTTTTTTCATAATCCCTCAAAGCCTGAAAACACTATTCTTATAAAGCTTCCAGAATTCTTTAGGCAGAGCCAACACCTCCATCATACTGTAGTAGAATTATTTCTATGTCCATTCCTCTCTCCCACCACTCATGAACTGCAAAACTTTAAGTCCTTGTACATTTTTCAAACAGCTTCTTATCTTAGCACATTGCTTGGCTGATAGTGTTCCACTAATGGTAGTTTGAATGAAGACAGAAAAAAGCATCAGCAACAAAACATTTGGTTCTAAGGGATATTAAAGAACTCTCTGGTTGTTTATAAGACTGATTCATTTAAGCTACTGCATGAATATCTCCTATTTTAAAAGGCCTTCCAGGTAGGAAATCTCGTAATTTCCATTAGTAACACATTTCTGTATCATACAGCCCTTGTTAAAAGTTATCTTTTACACAGGAAATACTCATAAAATTCTGCAAAAAGGATGCCTAAATTGTCAAAATATGAATTTCACACTACCTGTTAAGGGTCCTCTAAAAAACATTATAATCCAATTAAGAAAACATTTTACCTGGCATTCCCAATATGTCTATCTTTAAACTGACTTAATGATTAGATAGTATTCTTCCCTGTTTTCTCCCTTTTCAATTTTAACTCAAACAATTCCTTCACATATTTTTCTTTTCCCATTTGCTCCTGATACTTTATTATAGTTTATGGTCTTTAATTTTGATCAGATTACCCAATTGGAATACATAAAAGTCTTTGATTATCTTTAAAGCCCCTAAATCTCCAAGGAATCCACAAACTTCCCTGTCCACTAAAAAGAAAGATGGCAAAATTCTCTAGATTCCCTATAAATATGTCTCACACTTGGTAACTGAGGTCTCCAAAGAGTCCTTGCTGTAGAGCTCTGAGGATCTATCACTACTTGCACAGTTGTGCAGCTCCTTCATTTTGGTACGTGTGTCTTTAGCACATCCAGAACTGCGAGGAGCGTCTGGCAGGTGAGGCAGGGAACCTATGGGAAAGCACTGCTAGAAGCTCCCTAATCCAAAGCCACAGGAATGGGTGGGGGAGATTCCATGAACTCTGGGAGACTGTGTGGACTCCAGAAAGGAGTGGGAGCATAAGTAGACAAACTATCTTCTTGGGAGGTAGGAGTTAAGAGTGAAGAAGGATATGAAAAAAAGTTTCAGATTCCCAGAAAGGTAAATATTAGAGTGAAATGAAATGAACCAGAATTTTGAAGTTTTGGAATGTTTCATGGTTTATGAACAGATCTGTTACACAATTAGGTCATCAACTTTTCAATAGATAAAAATACCTGATCACCATCCTAAATTTGAAACTATAAAATAGTCCATTTCTTTTAAAATATTTTACTTCTTCCAAGTATGGAGAAGAAAAAAAGAACACACAGGAAAATATACAAGCCATTTCAAAATAATTAACTTCAACAAATCAGAAGTTTACTAGGTTTGCATTTAAAAATGGACTATCAAGAGTTATTAGATTTATGTTAATATATTGAATAAAATACATTGAGCAGTACATTGATTCTATGAAGTATGGGATTACAAGGAATGAGTCCTTGCCCTTAAGGAGCTCACAATCTAGTAAAGGATTGGGCACTACTTGTTTTAGACATATGTGCTCAATTTCTAACAATATTTAGGTCAGTATTTCCCAGCATTTTCCATGAAACGCCAATCCTATTAAAAGGGCAGGTACATTTGGAACATAGAATGTACCCAGAGGAAAACATAGGAGGATACTAAAGAGAAATCTTGTATTAAAGAACTTTAACTTTGCTTAACTTGGCATTTCCCAAAAGTATGTAACTGCATAATCTTTTTTTTTTTTTAACCTAATACCTATAAACAGATCACAGCACACTTTAGGAAATGTTGATTTAGGCACACAATTTAAAAAAAAAATGTATTCTTACGTATTTCCTAAGGCACTGAAAACACAAAACTTTTAACACCCTTCATATTTTTAGAAAATATACAAAAGAGCAAGTTTGTAATTTTGGGGAAAGTATTTTGAAATAATTTGAGGTATGGGGTTAAGGGATGGGGAAGAATAACAAATAGAATAGCTTTCCAAAACAACAGACATTTGTAATTGTAAATTATGCTTTACTAAGACTAAAAATAGCCCTAAAATTTACAAAGAGGTGATTTAAATATATATAATTCTTTTACTAAAATTTGCTCTATCTGAATATAGACTGTTCAGAATATTTCAAAGAAACATCTTAATCTGAGATAAATTTTACTTGTATTCTTTTCTTTTCCTTTCGAGGACAGGGTCTTGCAACTCCTGGCCTTAAGTGATCCTCCCGCCTCAGCCTCCCAAAGGACTGGGATTACAGGTGTCAGCCATCGTGCCAGGCCAAATTTTACTTATATTCTTAGAGATAAATTTTACTTATATTCTTAATTACATGTGGAGGCAAGACATATAACATGCTTCATATTCCATTTGTTAACATCATCTTTCTGCCCTTTTCTTAATTTTAAGTTTGTACTTGCTCTCTTTTCTTGATGCTAATGAATTTCAATATTTAAGCACTTCTGATTGCTAGTTAAAAAAAAAAAATTATTAGCAAGCTCAAAAGGGGAAAATGTTCCCTCTTCCCTATAATTGTAGAAATGCAAATAGAATTCTATTTTATATCATAAAACTGCCCTTTCAAATATTATTTCAAACAAAAGTACTCTTGTCAGACGCCTGGATTTCAGTGTTGCTATATCCAGTGGAAATAACGTATAAAGTCCGTAATTCTGATTAGTTGTCTGATTTAATACTTTGTGGCCTTGTTAAAAATACTTAATATTCTGATTTCTGAAAATTGCCTTTGCAAATTTGTTAAAGTGAGACAAAAATCATGGCACACCCTTTTCTTTCAAACATATGGTCAAAGACACACAACTTTTATTATGTATGATTTCTTAGAGAGTTTTCAATGTCTAAATTTTTTTAAATTAATAATAGGGGTTGGGTGAGGTAGCTCACACCTGTGATACCAGCATTTTGGAAGGCTGAGGAGGACGATCACTTGAGACCAGAAGTTTGAGACCAGCCTGGGCAACATAGTGAGATCTCATCTCTACAAAAAATAAAAAAATTAACCTGGTGTCGTGGCATGTGCCTATAGTCCTAGCTACTTGGGAGGCTGAGGCAGGATTGCTTGAGCCCAGGAGTTGGAAGTTGCAGTGAGCGATGATCACACCACTGCACCCTCGGTAAGGCAGCAGAGTGAGACCCTATCTCAAACAAAACAAAACAAAACAAAAAGCTAATAATAGGTGCTATGACCAAAACAAAACACTTTGTGTATAACATTGAAGAGGGAACTGGTAGCTTGGAAAAAAACATAGATTGGTCTCTATTCTCAACACAAGGCACTAAAAAATTTTGCTTTCTCCATATTTTTCCCAGGTGGCAAAAGTGTTATCCTCACCTGAGATCATACTTTTACTTCTCATAAGTCTTAAGTGACTGATTCTCCTCAAGCTTTTGGGTGTCCTTGATTGTAGACAATTACAAAAACAATAAAGATTCCTCACTTCTGGAGGAGCTAAAATATCCAGTCCTTATATTCTCCTCTGCTGTGGGTATTACAAATTACTGTTATTGTTACTAAACTAAGGCTGTGGAGATTTCTTGTTTATAGGCATTGTTGCTCTTTATTAACCAACTGATTTCCTTGGCTAACTCATTCAGCTATAACTCTTCTTCAAGATCAGGCTGCAAACTTAACAAATAAAGAGAATTAATGAATAAATAAAATCATCCCTCTTGGAAGCCCTCTGTAAATATTCAGATTAGTATTACATATGTGTTGTTCATAAGAATAGATTTTAGTGATTACGTGTACTTTCGTAGGATGGGCAGAAACATATTTACATGGAAGAGCTGACACAATGAGTGTGGGCAAAAGTTTTTATTGCTAGGTTTGGAATAGCATTTGCCTGTTTATAATAATTAGGGAATATACTTTATAAGATAGACTGTAAAAGTTTATGAAGTACTATAGATTTTGCAAAGCCTTTGCTACCTCTCCATCTAGAAACAATAGGGACAGTATAACATCTAGATGGGATCCTAAAGAAACTGAACCAAAGTGGCCAGGCATACTGCACATTTTTCTTCAGCAACGAGATTGGATTTTTCAGGCTCATTAGTGCAAGACATAGACTGAACATCACCTAAGGGGGCATTTTAAAGTCCTCCCAAGTACTTGTCAGGTACAAAGGTCTTCTGTCTTAGATTTATGCTTTAAGATGTTCATCTCACTATCAAACAATTTCTTATTAATCTTTGGTTTCTTGCAGACACAGTGTCTAGAAGCAAGTTTCTTGGACACTTCTCACTTGAGTCACCAGACTAGTGGTGCAGCTTACAGACACAGATGGCTTCTGGTAGTGCTAACACCATCTAGACGGCTGGTGGACCTTCTGTCCTAACCCTGGCTAGTAAGGAAAATTCAACTCCATGTTTTAGACATGTCCAAAAAACCTTCCAGATCTGTTCCAAGTGAGTCCATCATGAAACAACTAAAATGCCCAGAAGATAGCACTTAACATTGCCTATCTGTCAACAAAAAGGTCTTGTCTCTGACCTTATTTGATGGTTCTTAACTGGATTATAATTTGTTTCCCTTAAATACGGTCCAACTTTTGCTTTTATGCTTTGAGGTTTGCCTTTAGCCACTTCTGAACTAGGTCCAAAGACTACAGAACTTTTAAGGCAGATCTGCTCTGAAAATTTTTCTGCAAAGAATCTGTTTAATCACTTTCTTCTCAGAAAATAAATCTTGAGACCTTACTTGAGACCTGTCACACAAAGCAGGAGAAAGCAGGACTGCTAATCTCTCTTTCATCAGAGAAGACTGGCAAACGACTACTACTAGAACAAGTGCATGACACTGAGCAAGCACTGTGAAGGTTGCTTCTTGTTACATAGTCTGCTTGGGCTGCTATAACAAAATACCATAGACTGGGTGGTTTATAAACAGAAATTTATTTCTTACAGTTCTGGAGGCAGAGAAATCCAAGATCAAGGCACTGGCAGATTTGGTGTCTAGTGAGGTCCCGTTTCCTAGATGATGGTCTTTTTGCTGTAACCTCCCATGGCAGAAGGGGCAAACAAGTCCTTTGGGGTATCTTTTATCAGGGTACCAATTCATGAGGGCTTTTCCCCCATGACCTAATCATTACCAAAGGCCCCACTTCCTAATGCCTTGGGAGTTAGGATTTCAACATTCAGACCACAGCTCTACCCTATACTTCCTGAACTTTCTGGTTTTGTTATTGAGTCTCAATTATAATGTGAGGATTGTCTACTACAAAAGGCCAAGTAAAACTAATTTTACTAAAAATAATGAACCTATATCTAGTTATTGCTCTTATATTCTTGGCTTTGAAGACTCAAAAGTTACAATAACAATACATTCCTTAAATGCTGGATCTGTTGTCAATTACCACAAAACACTAAGGGAGAAACCCCTACCATACCAGTGCCTTTACCTGAAAAACATGTGCAATGTTTGGACAGCTGGAGGTAAAAACCTTTAATGTTCAGAGTATGGCACTAGTTTATCATAATAAAATTTGTGGGAAAACGTGGAGGTAACTGCCTTGCATTTAGCAATTAATGCCCCTGAATTCTTGAACTATATTAATGGGAACTGAGCTGCTTATCCTAGGCTGCACTAAAAATGCCATCTGGCACTTTGACTTTGGGTGAAACCTCTGGCATTAACTTGTGACTTTAAGGAACAGAGTATGCTAACTTGCAAAAGATACCTATTTCATTTGTTGAGGCCATGCTCACTCACAGTCATATGTATTTGTCCTGGCTTTTATCTTCCAGTCTCATCAAGTGAGGTTATACACAATCTTAGAAAGACCAAAAACTATTAAAATAAGGTAACAATAAGACTACTTCTCTAAATCTGCTCACTACCGAGAAAATGGCCATTGCACTAATGTCTTGTAGAATCACATACCTCAGATTTCAACTTAGCCAGCAAAGGAAGGATGTGTGCTCTCATTGGCAAGGAAAGATGCTCCTTTATTCCTGGCAATTCAAGTCATGTCAAAAAGAATTTTCCAAGCTGTACCAGACAGAGGTAGGACCTTTTTTACATGGGCTGGTAGCCTTTTATAGGCCATTTGGTAGTTATGAATTGTGCAAGGTATTGTAGTGAGGCTAAACATGTTGACCTATATATACATAGCAGTAACATTTATAAAAATGTTATATAAATTGTAGCCTTAAAAGATTCATTTCAAACGTTCTTATCTGGTTATTAAACAAGTAGTGCACAATGGCAAAGAAAATCTAAGAATAAGTGATAAGGAAGTTCATGCAGATTCTAATCTAAGGTAAAGTATTGCCTGAGATGTCCCACACCCCATATTTGAGCTCAATTTTCCTAATAATTACCTAAAAAAGGCCTTTTAGTCCACTCTAGTTCTATTTTTTATTTTATTTTTCTATCACTTTCACTGATCAATGACTTCTGCTTAAACTTTTATATACTACTTTTTAAATTATAAATGATTCAGATAAATTTATGGTTTTCTGCTTATTTGCTTAGCAACTAACTTGATTCTAGAAATTGGATTTTATTAGCAAGTCAGAAAGAATGTTTAATAGGAAAAGCACTGATCTGGGAGCCAGAAGGCTTATAGTAAAATGTTTACATCTTAAGAATGAGCTCAATGTATAACTTAAATTAAGTGCATCAGCCTAATTATTGGGGCCTGAATAAAACACATGTTTTCTCTTAAATATGCCCTTTCGCTTTGGTTCAGTAGGGAATGGGCCAAAAAAGAAAATGTTACCGTATATGTAAAACATGATGGGATGTTCACCTTCCCTCTCCACCCAGAATACACAGAGTTGTGGATTTTAAATAACAGTAATTATTCATACAAGAATCTAATTACCCTAAAAAGGGCACAGAAATAATTAATATTTTACTAATATCCATGAACAATTTGGGATTTGTACAGATTAGGACTGAATTACTATAGTTTAATATTTTTTAAAAAAGGTTATGCTGAATTGCAGTCTGAAAGTAGTATCCTTAAAATTCAAATTTTACTTTGGGCTCACATACAAGCTACAAAAACATGATTTGGAATAAATTAGCCCTGTGGATGATCTCTACAAAAGCAAGGTTTAGCTAGGCCAAAACCTAGGTACAATCCTCAGATACTGTAGCAAATAGCACCAGAACAAGTAAGCACAAAGAACAGGAACATGGTAGTGTGACCTGGCCAAATAATAGAAAAGATTCTGATGAATGTCATCCATAACACAAGCACATGCTACTACTTACAAAATGGTAATAAATTCATATATATCCTTAAGCATTCCCAATTAGTTAGTTGAAGAATTATATTTGGAGACTATTTTTATCTTTAAAAATTTTTTTTTTTAATTTATTTTTATTGGGCAACGCCTCCTTCTGTGCCATAGAATGAGTATTCCCTGGAGCCTATTGCAGTGGTCCCCAACCTTTTTGGCACCAGGGACCGATTTCATGCAAGACAATTTTTCCAAGGACACAGGAGTGGGGGGTGAGGCAGAGCTCAGGCAGTGATGCCCGGCAGTTCCTAACAGGCCACAGACCTGTACGAGCCACCGAGCCACCGCTCCGGGGGCTGGGGACTGTAGAATTAACGTAATTTCTCATCTATACATTTTCAATACAGGGGAAACCAAAAAACAGTTATTTAATCTAAACTTTTCTGTAAGGACCTACTGTTGTAGTTCTTTAGAAATAGATTTTTGCTTGTTTGCTGTAATTATTTCAATTTGATGAATTGAAGTGTTATTCCTTAATTAAAGTTTCAAAATGCTTTCCCCTAGAGGCCGACAATACATAAAATAAAAAGCAGCACCTGAAGCAATCCTCTAAACCTACTACTTGTCTTTAGCAAATAGAGGTTTAACTTTTTGTGTATCATGGGGTACTTTAAGATGCCCATGCCTACTAAGAACTTCTCCCTAGATAAATGTAAGTAAAGGCATCTCATTTTACAGTGCTCACAGACTCCTTGATCACTATTATAAATAGTCCACAAGTTGACTCTATTATCTTAATGGGAACATCCTATTATTTCAAAAGTCTCTTAGGACAGGAAGGAGGGTATCTGCAATGGGTACAAACCCACCCAGGATATAATTGTGATATTACTACTATTTTTGGTGGCCTCAACTTTAACAGAGCAGAAAAACAACTGAGGTTAGCAAATAAGCAGTGTAAAGGATGGATTCAGTTCCGTGGGAAGACAGCAAATTCCCACATACTCTAAAGAAAGGGAAGCTTCTTTTCCGTTTCCAGAGAAACAGGAGGACCATCATTTAACCTCTGATTAACCCTGAGTGCCATAAATAGGAAATGTCTTTAAATGGGGTTAAAAAGAATAGACGTTAGAACCAGGACCTACACTCTTATTTATTTAGGTGATCTATAATTACTGATGGCTAAATGTTATTAATGTTAGTACTGTTAATAAAAGGGAAATTTGGTTATAAAAATGTAGCACAATACACTAAAATTTTCATCTTTAATACCTGGAGGCATTGTAGTTAACTGCAAAATATTATGTCAGTTATTTTGTACTCCCAAAGAACTATTTATAAATATTTCTCATGTATATTATCAAAGATTATTCTAGAATACTTTTGAGTTCTACATATTACAAATCATGTTAAGAATCATGACACCTTTAACAAATTGTTTCACTTGGTTAGCATATTCCTTAATATATAGCAATAAGCTTCAACAATTTAAATTGGCCCTGGATGAATTTCCATTTTGATGCTATATATAAGTACTTTGTGATATGTTTTCAGAGAAAAATAAAAGCTAAATAAATTCAATTATTAAGTCAATATTACTCTCATTCATGTAGTTATGAAGAAAAACTGTATATACTTTCATGAAACCTAATTAGTACACGGTTCTGCATTTCAGCTTAATTCCTATTTTATTGTTTTGCCAACAAGATTGCCAACTCCTTAAGCTTTACAGCTAGTCAAGAATTAAATCTGCATTAAATACAGAATTAATTTGTCTTTGGGGTTTAATTTTTTTAATTAATAGCAAAGTGCAATGTCAAGAAGAGTCAATGTACCAAAAAATTGAAACAGAAAATCAAAAATTCATTAAAACAATTTGTTTGCTCTGTAGTATATTTTTTACATTCACTGAACATTCCTTCGCTTTTCCCATAATTAAAAAGTTAATTATTGGAATCTATTTTTTGTAAGATCTAAGTTTTCAAAGAATGTGATTTAAATGCTTGTTATTAACACTAGAGTACTTTGAGTAACACTAATTCTAACACTGATCCTAACACTAAAGTGAAACTGTTTTGTACATAATTATATTTAATTGTCCCCATTCTAAACAGAGTTTTGAATTTAACTCTATGTTAAAGATTGTGCTTAAGTGTTAAAAGCACTCTAAATAATTATGATAACTGTCCCTTCCCCCCTTTTTTTTTTGAGGCAGGGTCCCACTAGGTTGCCTAGGCTGGCCTTGAACTTCTGTGCTCAAGGAACCTTTCACCGCAACCTTCTGAGTAGCTGGCTCCCAGCTTTACTATATATAAAACCTTTTAAAGCCAGCAGTCCCGAAACATTTAGTACTGGACTATAATTTCCTTGAGAGTCAAGTTATTCTCCCTCCGTCCCTTTACCTCTTGTCCAATGTAGGCATTCAATAAGTATCTACTCGATGATTTAGTAATCCACACTGATAATAAATAAATAGTACCTTGGTTTAGTATTTATGTTCTCCTGAAGTTTTCAGATGTTATTGAATACTATAAGCAAATTATTAAAATACTATAAACTATGTATAATGAGCACAGTCAGTTTGTGGAAAACTTTTCAGTGATCAAAATAGATGAAATAAACAAGATTGGACAAATGTAGCACATTAAACCCATAACAATTTTAAAAATTCAGGACTAGATAGATGACCTAAACAACTAACGAAACCAACTCTTTGTCAAAAAGCACATGTGGGAATGCTTCTTCAAAGAGTATTAACTGTCCAACATTTAATTTTTTAGTTATTAAGTCTTATTAAAGTCTTTTTAATTGAAAATTATCACTTTAAGAAAACAAATCACACAGTATTTATGTACAAAGCATAACATCTAGTATCTAATGAAATTTTTCAAGAATCCCCAAAAGCTTATGATCCTTTTGAGCCAAATCATTCAGAAATCTTCTATAACAGATCCATAGTATCTGAATTAAAATTACCCTAATCTGCAGTAGAATAAACTATTTCCTTACCTTTTAAAATACTCCTTAGAATCACCATCAGAATAGAAAGGCCTAAACTATGATTTGATATTGTAACCAAACTTTCAAATAAGACAAATTAACCCACAGAAAAAAAAGTATAGCAGAATAGCAGAGTGTCAAGAAACCATTCTCACATTTCACCATCAGTACCTTTATTCTAACTTCGTCTTTAAAGAAATATCAATTTAACATCACTAGCCTTGTTTAACCAACCAAACTATTCTTTTAAATCTTAAAATGACCTAAAATGCAAAAATTTCTCCAGTGAGTTGACATACCAATTCCTCGATCAAGTTATTTCAGCTGTTGTAATCATATACCTGACATACTTGATTTGAAACCAGATACAGTTAAAGTTTAGTTGAATAAGAGAATTTTTAATTTACCACAATTTCTTGACTAACATTAAAACGGATAAAAATCAAAGATTCATAGAAAATAACAGAAAACTCTAATTATGGTGTGTAGCGTTTGCAGTTACAATTAACAGCAAGGTTTTGCATTTTTTCCCATCATAAAGGCTTTGTCATTATTTCTCATTAAAACAGTAAGCTATACAAATTGAATTGGGACAATTTTCACTCACTGATAATTTTTTTTATAGGAACAGGTTCCATTAATGCTTGAAAACTATGAACTATATTTCATTTTATATCTTATTAGTTGGGGAATATTGTTGTAAAACTGTCAGCACATCTCTAACATTACTTTTCCAGGATCCACCTGCTCTATGCTGCCCACTATAGGAAATGCAATATGTTAATAAGAAATGTAATACTGTGCACTAGGGTTACTTTAGTGCAATCCCATTAAAAAAAATTCTCTGGCTACTTGGGTGCCAAATATCGTGTTCTTACAAGAGATACAGACTGATTAGCGGCAACCAAATTTATTAAATCTAAAGGACACCAGTAGGAACAGACAGGACCAGAAACTGTATCTTGGTCATCACAAGCCAGCAGTAGCAACCGGTTGCTGCAGGAGATGGGGTGTGGAATTTAGCGATTGAGGCACAGCCTGCAGAAAGCTGCACTTCTGAACTAGAGAAAATATGAGGGTTAAAATCAACATAAATAAAACACTTACAAAAAAAAAAGTCATGTAAACACAAATGATTGCTTCAACTAGAAAACAACATTTAAAAATCAATTATTCGTGTAATGCATATGTTTCAACAGATGAATCTCACCGTTCCTTAAACTTTTACATTACTCTTACAAGCAAATACCGCTAATAGCTTACTTTTGTCTTACAATTTTCTAATCACGGGTAAGTTGAACCATGTAAGTAATCTGATAAATATCAAGCTTTATGTTTATGCTTTTACTTTGACTATAGCATATATAAAGTGTTAAGGATTTTAAATCGGTCATCAGATATACTTTAGGACCCTGCTTTTGAAAATAGCATCCTCTACAGAAAGGGAATTTTTTAAAGTCAATTCTCCGGTTTCACATCACATCTTAAATTTTAAAGAGGCTTTAGTATCACTTCAAGCCTGTAATACTTGCTGTGAAAAGCAAAACACTACTGTATATACATGTTTGTGTATGTATGTACACACACACACACACACACACACACTAATATCAGTTAGTGCCTTAAAAGTGGCAACCTCCCCTTGAAAAGTAAAATTATGTCACCCCTCCATTCTGCCCTTCGATTTTTGCCCACTACAGATTGGGAAACTAGAAAAGACGTTCCGACGCCTAACCTGAGACATTAGGTCTCGACTCGGACGACTTAAATTTCAGTGTGCATGCCTTCGTTCCCACTCCTGCCCCATCAGCACCATCCCCGGCCCGCATCCGGGCCGCCACCCCCAGCCGCCAGAGCTGTCGGAATCCGCGAGTACCCCCGGCTCCCGTTCGACCGCGAGTTCCCGGAGTAGGGGCCTCCAGGGCTCCCGAAGCCCAGAACTCAAGACGACTTGGGGTCGTGGACTCCGGCATTTAAAAACTACCGAAAAGTCTCATTGCACGAGTGGCGTGGCGGAGGCCACCGAGGCGGCCAAAGCAACCCTCCGCGAGGTCCCGGTCAGCTGCCGGGGGCGTGGGGTTGCAACCAAACCCACCAAGGCGCCGCGGCAAGTCCCCGGAGCAGTCAGCCGTAGCTGTCCCTTCTCCCCTTAGTTACAATTATCCCGGAGGCTTCTGGCGCTTCCTTCGAGAAAATGAAAAAGTAAAAAAGCGTCGAGGTGCCAGAAGTCGTTGATATTTTCCGTCTACTGTGGTCCCCTAGGCTCCATCCCTGAGGTAGGATTTCCAAACTCGAATGCATCCCAGCAGACGTATTCCATGTTGACAGATCTCTCGCCTCCCACAAAATGGGGCCGAGGAGCCAGCCGCTGTCTCTTCTATGGGCGCCGCCATTTTGTGAGGCGGCAGTGGCGGCGGCACGGCGGCAGGAGCCCGGGGTATGTGTAATGGTTGAATAGAATGACCCCCTCTAGGGAATCCCCAGCACTGACGGTTACGTAAGGGGCTGTGCGCAAGTGCGGCGTTCAGGGAATCCGCACAGCCCGAGCCATGCAGCTTTGCGGCCCACATCTCCACTCCCCCTAAGAGGACCGGTGGGGGAAGGGCCAGCTGACCGGGTCTCCCTCCTACCACCTCCCCTTGCCTCCCGCCGGGGCCCAGCTTCTCCACCTCCCCTGGCCGGGTCTCCGCCCCTCATCGGTTTCAGAGATACTTACTGGCCCCGTGGTGTCAGGAACTTCCTAGCCACAGCCTTATTCCGACCCGACCCCATTTAAGAGAAAAACTTTATTTGGGAAATAAATCTGCTTCCTAGAGTGAGCACCGGAAGCACGCTGGGCTAAATTGCATAATTTTTCACCACCAAATAAATGTTCTCATTGGAACGACTACCTGAAATAACCCATCCAGACCCTTACCCCCTGCGACCTTGGGTTAGTCAGTGATTTCACCTGTAGTGGCCGTCACTAAAATAGGAATAATAACACGCTTCACAGGCTGTAAGCTTAATGAACATTTGTAGCAAAAGGCCAGCTCCAACACCCCTTGTAAATGCAAACTTAAGTGGTAGTGTTTGTTGAGATGTTTTGTATCTCCTATCTAAGCGAAGGTTTCCTTTTTTAACCTTCAAAAATATTTTAAACAAGGATATTTCAGACATTTGAGAGAAGGCAAGGAAAAACATGTTTTATTCGATATTTACTTTAAACGCAGCAGTCTTTACGATAACTTACTGTAAAAATATACACGTTAATTATTATTGTCAAAGTTCGACAGATTGCTTCCCAACCAGTTTAATTACTGTTTGCGTAACTTTGATCATAGAATAATCCAGTTTGATACGTGAAACCAACCAAAGGCAAGATGTATTAAGAGCATTACTCTGTTTCCACAGAACTAGGACAGTTCACAGTGTTCAGTGTACAGTTTAAGTTAGCTTGTGGATAATTCATGGAAAATGTGCTAATCAGGCCCCAAAATACTAGCATAAGGCTCAGAAAAGCCGATTCCTTTAGACCTGAAAAAAAAACCCAAAAGGTAAGAAATTGACTTTATTCCGCTTTGTGACTGTTGCGTATCGGGAGGATATGCCCCTCTGAGTTCCCTTTCTCTCCAGAGCGCCACACCGGTTCTGTCGGGCGGGCGGGGACTCCGAGGCGGCCCTTCCAACAGCCAGGCCGGGGACGCGAACATCGCCTCCACCCCTAACCCTGGAACAACCGGTAGTGGCCGTTTCCCCGCGCCGCCCCCCTTTCCGCCGGCTTTGTGTGAGTGTGAAATGTGCGGCACATTGCAGATGAACCCTAAGCCCGGCGAGCCGAGTCTATTGTTCCCCGCGAGGAGCTGCCGGGGCGGTGTGGAGCCAGGCGCAGTGCCGCGGCCGGCCCTCGGGGGTCGCTGTGCGGCACTGACTGCCGGGCTGTGGCGGCGGCACCGGCGGCGGCAGAGAAGAAGGCTGGCGGGGAGGGAAGCGGGCAGGCGGCGCGCAGCGGCTCGGCTGCCGCCGGTGCCTCTGCCTGGGGACGCCCCGGCCGCCACGGCCGAGACCGCGCGTGAATGTGTGCAAGGGCCCCGCGGAGCCGGGGCCGGAATACACGCTGTCACCCTGCTTTCCACAAACCACCACACAGACCTCCCCCTCCCCACCCCCAGCCCCGCCTGCCCCAGCCTTGCCGCCGCCGCGACCGCCGAAACTCTCGGGCCTCTGGCCGCCCCGGCCCCTCACCGTCGGCTCGCCTTTCCCCTCGTCCGCTCGCGCGCCCCCGGCATCAGCACCATGTTGAATCGCGTCCCCGGGCCGAGCCGCCTGGGTCGGCGGCGCTGAGAGGCGGGCGAGAGCCGGGCCGCGGGGAGGGAGGGAGGGAAGGAAGGGGTGGGGGCCGCGCTCGCCCCGCGGCTTCGCGCGGATCCGGCTGTCGCCTGCCCCTCTAGTTTCGCTCCGATTTCTTTAAACTTTTTTAGAAATTCCCCTCCCTCCTTCCCTCCTCTCCCCCTAGCCTCCTGCTCCCTCCTTCCCCTCCTCCTCCTCCTCCTCCCCCTCCCTCCCTCCCTCCCTGCGCCGCCGCCGCCGCCGCCGCCGCCGCCACCGCCGGCCCATGACTGAGCCCCGCCGCCGCCGGCCGAGGAATGGGCTCCGGGCTCTGGTAGGAAGCGCTGGGAGCGGGGGGCGCTTTTAAAACACTGATCTGGGTTTTTTAAAAACCTCCTTTGAAAAAATAATGGCAAACTCGACGGGGAAGGCGCCTCCGGACGAGCGGAGAAAGGGACTCGCTTTCCTGGACGAGCTGCGGCAGTTCCACCACAGCAGAGGGTGAGAGCAGAACCGGGGGGGCAGCGCCGGGGCGAGCTGGGGCGAACGGGGCTCTCCCGCCCGGGCCGGGCGCGGGGTCCCGGCTGACAAGTGCGGGGCTTTCTCTTTCCCGCAGGTCGCCTTTTAAAAAAATCCCTGCGGTGGGTGGGAAGGAGCTGGATCTTCACGGTCTCTACACCAGAGTCACTACTTTAGGCGGATTCGCGAAGGTGAGTGGAAGTTTTAATTTGTATTTCCCTCTCTCTGGCCTCCTCCAAAAAGTCTCCTTTGACCCCGGAGTGGGCGCTCGGGGCTGGGGGGGTGGCCCGCGGGGGCAAAAGGCGTTCTTTTCGCTCCAAGCCGGTGGCACGGAGGCGGACGGCGGCGGGGCTGTTTTTGGCCTGGTGGCTCGCGTGCGCGCGGCCGGCGCGGGGCTCGGGCGGGCGGGCGGCCCGGCGCCGGCTCGCGTCCTGCCCGGTGCCCGGCCGGCCCGGCGGGGTCTGAGCGCCGCGGCGGGGAGTGCGAGCGTGCGGGGCGCCAGCCCGAGCCCCGTGCCCGCCCCGCGCCCGCGCCGCCCGCTCGCTCGCGAGTCAGCTCTGCCGCCGCTGCCGCTCTAGCACAGGCGGAGACACAGAGACACACAGACTCTGAGAGCAGTTTTCGTGCAACTCAAAATTAGCGCGGGCAGGTTTAACATCGATAATCGGCTGCGAAATGATCCCGGCAGCCGGGGGCACAGCCTCGGCCCCGTCGCCCTCGGTTTATACAGCTAACAAAAGAAACCAGGACCTGTCTCCAAATAGCCATCTTAGGCTTCAAGGCTAGGGAGAAGCTGTAGGCCTCAAAGAAGGGCCTATGGAGATGGATAGATCTGGGAGAGGGATCGGAATCGGCTCCGGCCCCGGCCCCCCCAGAACCCGCGGACGTCGCTGTCCGGAACAGTATTGATCCTATTGAACTTTTTTTTTTTTTTTTTTTTAAGTGTAAACGGACCGCGTTGAGATTTAAAAGGGGGCGACAGAGGGACTTGGGATTGGTTATTGTCCGGGCTTCAAAAACAAAACAAACCCACCAAACCCCCCCCAAACAAAACAAGTGCTATTAAATATAGGGCTCTGTGGTGAAAACACAGTGATTCAAAAAGCCCTTGCTTAGTAACTCTTACGGGTCGATCCGAAACACCCATTGATGCCTTAGGTATCTACAGATCTCTGTAGAATGGGTATTTATTTCATAGTTAGGTTAAGGTTTTCTTGGACTGTGCACTTTCAGACAAGTGTGCCTGTGTTTTTACCAGGTTTCTGAGAAGAATCAGTGGGGAGAAATTGTTGAAGAGTTCAACTTTCCCAGAAGTTGTTCTAACGCTGCCTTTGCTTTAAAGCAGTATTACTTGCGGTGAGTAGTAGTGACTTGTCCACAGTATTTGGAAATAAGGGACTTATGGGGAGATTTGTTTTTAGCAAAACAAAACCGAACCTTGCACACTAGTTTTTAATCTCTTGTTAATTTCAGCCTGGGAAACATTTAATATAAATGAAGTGAGGTTGTAGGAAGGTGAAAGTTTTCCTCACCACTTTTAGGATCATTTACATTTTTCGTACAAAATCGTTACAGGTGACACCCCCCCCCCCAATCTGGGTAAACATTCTTTTGTGACATTGTTATTGATTGCTTGGTATCCACTGAGGAGCAGAAAGGTGATGCTTAGTAAAGGAGTTAAGATAGTTAATGAAACTTTGTAACCTTTGGGAAAATTTTTCTCTTTGTTTTGGAAACTACTTTACTTTTTAAAATTCTGACTTTCAGAATTTAAAAAATAAATGAAACTTCTTGTTTGGAACTGTGTCATTGAATAGTTTTTCAGTAGAATATTTCTACATAGCATGGCATGTTGGTGCCTTAGCCAGGATTGTTTTTAGAATTATTTTTTGTTGAGTTTCTGAATGACTTAAAAACGTTCAAAAGGATTATTTTATCTTTAGGAAAATGGGGATGCTATGGAACGGGAAACTATAATTTGCATTTTCTTTCATTCTCCGCCACCTTTTTTGACTTCTTATTTGACAGGGTAAATTTCTTAAATTCAGTTGGTATGTGGTACAGTCTAGGTAATACATTTTGTGGATTAGCTTTATTTTTTTCCTTCCAGTTTTTCTTCTAGGAATACTTTCATATTATTATTTATTATGAGGTTGTCTTTTAAGTTTAATGTTTACTTACACATAGAGGGTCCTAAGTTGGTTGTTATTTGAAACTAAAATAATACTCCTTGTATTTATTACTTTTTAGTAGCAATATTACAGAATGGCCTTTTTTTGTAATGTAGCTTCTGCATAATTCGAGTTTTGCATTTATTGCTTCAAATGCACTCAGTTATTCTGTATTATGCTTAGCATTCTGGAATAGGAAGTGCAGTAATTGCACAGGTGTACTTTCTATTGGCTATCTTAGATTGACTTCAGGCTTGAAGCTGGAGTTCACAGAACTTGAGTACTGAGTTACACAAGAAGCCTAGGAAATGTTACATATGTTTGTTATCTATTGTGTGTATGTGTGCGATGGCTTGCATGTGTGTCAGAGTACATTTTTAAATAAAGGGCTAAATCAAAAAAACAAAATTAATCTCTAAAACTGTTGAATTAGTGGGGTGAGAAATAGAGAATTTATATTTATCATAATATTCCCTTGCTTGTTTCCATTCATACTATTGAGAGGAACATGTCAGTACATATTCTGGTTTTATGGTAATCAGTTGGAACCATTTGGATTTTGGACTATTAAAAATACATATTTTATAGTTTTGTCTGGTATTTGACTGATTGAAATTTAGTATCCAAAAGGTACTATATGATATATATGGTTCATGAGATGTATATTTTTCTGAAAAATTTACATTCATACTAACACTTTCAGCATACTCAATTAAATGTCTAAGCCCCCAATATTTTTTTTTACGAAGGTTAATCATAAATATTGTTTTTCCAGTTGTCATTTTTGTCTTCAGATCTTATCATCCATTAACTGTACTTATAGGTACTATTTTTAACTATATAGTTTCAAGGTTGTAAGTATTTAGTGTTCTCAGATCAATTTGGGCTTTATGCTCTTATGAGAAGCTGCTTTTTGAACTATGTCCTTAGCTAAACTTGTTTTTCCTCCATATGTCACTCTCCAGGTTTGTTTTTGTAGGGTTGTAGCTAGGCTACTAGGAAAAAAGTTGAAGCATTTGTTTTGGAAAATAAAACCATGCGAAGATTTGCATGGCTTGTAAAGAAATATAAAAGAAATATGCTGGTTAAAAATTGGGTACTACTAACCTTGAAAGAATTTTTTCCTAGTGGTGTAATATTGCAGAGTTAGAGGATATGTATTATACTGGGTTTTACACCTTCCTCTGAAAAATCTGAACTAGTAGACAAGATGCTAAGCTTTAACAGTAATTCTGTTACTTAACCATAACAGTGCCTCTTCATAGTAAGAGATAGTAATTAGTGACCTCTTTGCTGCATCAAATTGAATATCATAGTTTCTGATGAGCAGATAATGCAGTGTTTTGTAAATTACAGGTGGAATAATTTTTTAAATGTGCACTGCCTATTTGACCTATTGTAAGAATGTTATTACATGTGTTAGTTTTCTTTTACTTTATAAGTTTAGCATTTGCTCACATTCCCCTGTAATTTTAGTATTAATTGGATGGATGGTTGTTAGCCTAATGTTTTCTCATATATCTTCATAATATTACAGACATTTAAATAAGGAAGAGCAAAATATCATGCTGGCTATGTATGTGTTATAACAACTTTATGTTCTTTTTGATACAAACATACACAGTCATTAAATACAGAAACTCGAGTATTAATGGTCTGCCAAAAGTTAGCTTGATTGTATCATATATAGTTATGCAGCTGTAGATTGTCTATACAAATTTATCCAAGTCTAAAATTAAAAATGCACTTGATTATTTGTTTTAACATTGGCATTTAATTTTTAAAAATGTAAGTGCCTACTGATAACATGTGAAAGTACTCTATTTAAAAATTAGGTAGTAATCTATGATATTATGTACTTTATTTTCATTTAGTTCTTTTCTTGGTATGTCGTCTCAATGTGTTCTACAAATGTTTATTATTGGAATATTCCTATGAGTATAAAAGGATGAGGTATAATTTCCCACATTTTGTAGATGGAGATATTAAAGTGCAAAAAATTTAAAGTGGCTTTAGGGGCATTCATTAATTGTACAAAAAAGGTTGGGTTCATGATGTGTTCAGTAATATTTAATCAGTCTATTATGAGTTCAGTTTGTTACAAATGATTTTAAGAAAGTAAAATATAATTAGAAATTACTCGTGCTAAATTTATGCCCAAGTATATCATTGTCCAGTGTGTTCCATATTTACTCACTGAATTTTATTTTTCTGTTTTGGTACTGAGATTGGGCGACAATTTGCTACTCTCGTTTAGGTTAAGAATTTGAAGCTTTGGTATGAAGATGTGGTTATACATTTCAAATACTTAGTTGAAGAATTTTGTTTTTGGTCACTGACAGAAAGCACAGTTTAGTCAAGGTTACCTCGATACTTCTTTTATAAAACTTTTGGGAAGGAGGGGAAGTATCTTGGACTATAAAAATTTATTATACAAAACTACATGTTACTGGTTTTCTGGCACTGAAACTTAATCGATTTCTTTTTACATGTACCATCCTTTAGAATAGTCAGAAACTTAATTGTAGAGTTTTGCTCACCATAGTGGAATTTCAATTATATTGTGAATTTATTCTATTTTGTTTTTCTTTGTGGGTAAAGCCCTCCCTTAAATTATACCAATAGAGGGAGTTTACACTTACCAGTTACATGGAATGAATACACTCATGCGTTCTTTAGTTGATGTCTACCATGTAGATCAGTTCTTTTAAGAGAAAGCCTTTTATGAATCACTTGAGGTTAAGTGAAAGAATTCTTCAAAGTTGTAATAAATAGGTAAAATAACACATTGAGTTTGTAAATTGCTAAATGGAACTGAATAAACAGATTACTCTCCTCATTCAAGAAAGGAAAATAAAAGTAATATGGAAATTGGAAGAACAACTGTATCTGAATAAATTATTCATATATGTATTTTAAATTTAATTTTATAAGCTGTATCTTTTATGAATAAAACCTGATTTTGATATTTTCTGATATTCTGTTACATTTTTAAAGGGCATGCAGACTTGTTGAAAGGAGGAGTAGAAAGTGGAGAAAGTTGAAAGACTGATCAAAGCTCAGCTAGGTTAGTGTTTTGTCTTAGAATTGATGTTTTAAACAGCTTAAATTTAACCCAAGTAGAAATAAGTTGAATTCTTTCCAAGGTAGATAGTTACTGAGGTTACAAATTTTACTGAGGATACAAACTGAGAACTGTATGATTCCCAAAAATGTTTGTATGCATTTTTGCATTTCTATTTTCTGCCTTAGCTGTTAACTAAAAGTATCTGTTTCTGAATAGAAGCACTCTTTTGTAATCCTACCTCTGTTCTGTTGTGGAGTCAGTATTTTCATAGTTGATTGTATGTGAAATCCACTATAATGTCTTTGATAGAAAATATATCAATACTATGGATCTTTTGTATTCTCAAACTGAATGAAATTAGGCCGGGCGCGGTGGCTCACGCCTGTAATCCTAGCACTCTGGGAGGCCAAGGCGGGCGGATAGTCCTGAGCTCAGGAGTTCGAGACCAGCCTGAGCAAGAGCGAGACCCCGTCTCTACCAAAAATAGAAAGAAATTAATTGGACAGCTAAAAAAATATATATAGAAAAAATTAGCTGGGCATGGTGGCGCATGCCTGTAGTCCCAGCTACTCGGGAGGCTGAGACAGTAGGATTGCTTGAGCCCAGGAGTTTGAGGTTGCTGTGAGCTAGGCTGACGCCACGGCACTCACCCCAGGTGAGAGAGTGAGACTCTGTCTCAAAAAAAAAAAAAAAAAAAAAAAAAAAAAAACTGAATGAAATTAGAATTTGGAAAAGGAAGGAAAAACATTTTAATTCCTTGGAATTTAAGTGCGTTAAGTGGGCAAGTACTTAACACATGTTTTTAGATAAAGTATTAAAGAGTTTTTATTATTTTGCGAAGGTTGCTTATTGGGTATTTTCCAGACCTCCTAAAGTTTAATGGCAAAAATGGATTTAGTCTGATTTGGGAATTAGAGGACATGTGGGGCAGAATGGGGTGGGGGTAGGGAGATATTCATTCTCTCTCTCTCTCCCCCCCCACACCCTGTTTCTTTGATCTTCCACTACTCTCATCACCAGTCTTTGGTATTCAGGGTCAATTAGAGTAGAAATTCCCAATTTGTGCTCTTTGAAAGAATACATTTCCTGAAATGTTAATATGTTTCCTGGAAAAGAAGGCCAAATGATTTTGAGTAACCATGGGTTACTTTATTGCAGGATTTCTTAGAGATTTTATTTTGTTAATGTGTGTTGTGGATCTCTAGAAAATTTGGGAAAACATTATTACTTTTCCCATATTCCTTATAGTAAATGGTATTTCTCAAACATCGCTACGGTGGTATATGGTGTGATACAGCATGTTTGAGGAACACCTACTAAGTTCTTGGGAGAATAGTTTGGGAAACTCTGAGCTAGAGGAAATGAGGGTTAAACAAGAAAAACTTTAAATATGGAAAATAATGGGGAAAATGAGATGAGTGGTAATTATATGCGTATTTATATAGGGACACACAAATACAGATTTAAATAATTTTTATGGCATTATTATTTGCATATCTTTACCAGCGTGCACAATTATATTGGTAATGCTTGTTAAATAGTTGTTCCGGTAGGGAGATTTTAAGATTGTCCTGTATTTATCAACAGGAAAGAAAGGTCAAGAAATATTGTAGTCTAAATGTTAGCAGAAGAAAAGTTGAACCTATAAGATAAGTAGTGGCCTTAGTTGGTACAGAATGGGGAAAGACATCATCATAGATACATAACAGTATTTTTTCTACTGTTTAAACTATAATGTGACAAATGACAAAAAACCTATGACCATGACAAAGAGTTTTAAGTCTCAGGCAATGATTCATTTATTGGCATGATATTTTTTACAACAAAAGAATTTATGGTTAATTTTATTTGGTTGGTTTGGTCTTCTTTACCCTTGACATTCTTATTTAAACTAGCAGCCCACAAAGGGCAAGTCACTGTTCCTTTTCTTCCTCTTTGTAAAACGGAAAAAAAAGCATCCCTTCTAACTTGATCCTTCTTTTTTTAGACAAGATATTTGTATTTAAAATTTTATTTTGTAAACTTTATCTAAACAAGTGTCTCTAGAGAATTGTGGCAGAATTATTTATAAAACTGTTTTATAGAATAGTAATTGCTTTTCTTGAAATATGATGATAGTCCTGCTAAAAATTTGTATTTGCTTCAGTTCTCTGATTTTAAAAACTAAGAAGTCATATCATGAATTTTCATGTTATGGAAAAGCTGTTTAGAAGTAGATATTGGTCTAAAGACCACATTATACTGGAGTTAAAAATGGAGATTTTTGTTTTGTTTTATTTTTAAATGGAGATGTTAAGATTAAAGATTATCTTCAAATATTTTATAACTTGAAGTTATAAGCATAATTTTTATGAAAGACAAAAATATTGTCTTTTTAATTTAAAATAAATGCATATAATATGGTTAGTTCAGTTATCCATTGTAGAGCCAAAGAAATTGGCAAGTTTTTTTAGTTTATTCAAAAGTGCCCAAAAATGCATGATGATCAGTATAGGTTACCAATCATAAAACTTGTTGAAGCGTTTGCCTAGGATATAAAACTTTTGGGGCACTAGGAGTAAAAGATGGTTTAGAGCAAATTGTCACTCTCAGTAGCATTCAGGTTATTTATGGATTTCATTAAGCTTTCTAAGAATTGTGTTTTTACAGTAGAGTCTGACATAATATTTTTCTGTTTTAAAACATAAGTAAATTTTACTTATGTGCGTGGATACTTTTTGCGTATTCATTATGTTGTGAATCGAAGGTTAATTCATTTGATTGAGTACATGGCGATAATCTGTTGCTGGAACTGAAGTCTCTTGGTGATGTCTAGGAATAGCTATTACATTCTCTGAATTGCTGCCCAAAAATGACAGATCCATAGTTCCATTAATATCTAAGTCAGTGTTTGCAGGGCTCCACCCTTGTCTTACTGCGATAGAATTTTGTGGCGGGGCCCCAGGAAGAATGTGTTGTTTTGGTGTTTTGGCTGTTTCCCTCTTTTTCCCCTTCGTGCCATTGATTTGAAGTAATGGGGTCATTTGTCCTTTAGAATGTCCCAAATTCTGGATTTGGTTGATTGCTTCCTTCTAGTGTCAGTTAACTTGTTCCTCTATCCTTCATATTTATTTTCTGAAAACTGATAGATCTAAAGGTTAGATCATTCAGGTTTTCAGGTTCAATGTTTTAGGCATACTTAATAGGTAGTACTGTGCTTTTCATCATATCATGAGTCATATATAATGTTTAGCTGATCCTTTTTAGTGATGTTAAGACTGAACAGTCATTTTAGGTATTAATAGCCTTATTGATATGTATTTTTAAGAAGAATGCCCCAGGTGATTTTTAAGTACATTGGAGTTGGAGAACAGTTGATTTAAGTATTGTAATGAAACCAATTTAGTTGCTGAGATAACTGGTTTAACTTGGCATGAACATGTTGGCCAGGCCTACATCCAGAACAAAAACCTCTTAGTGACATCTGGTCACTAAGCAGATGACAGGGCACCTGCTCAAGCTGCACCTGTCATCACTAAGCAGGGTCTGGACACACCCTATACTTTGTCTCTCAGCTCCAGAGAAGGTAATAAGGGCTCCACTTCAGTTAAGGATAAAAAAATGGCAAACTACCAAA
Source organism: Indri indri (assembly GCA_004363605.1). Lineage (NCBI taxonomy): Eukaryota > Metazoa > Chordata > Mammalia > Primates > Indriidae > Indri > Indri indri. The sequence goes on along the minus strand of RJWJ010020215.1, from coordinate 5,656 downwards.
TTTTAACTCATCCTAACTGTATTTATATAATTTGGATTCTTAAAAATTAATTTAAAAATAAGTTTTCCTTCAGTATTCCTAACTGGAGAATTTTCTTAATATGTAATGTGTTTTTTTCCCTATACATAGGATTTTACAATATTCTTCCCAAATGGGGTATAATTTGTTTTATTGAATTTACTGAATGTATGTTCTCTTGTTGAGTGTTTTGTTAATCCTAGTAATGTGTAGGGAAGTTAACTTATATAAATTCCTGTTAAAAATAACAATACTGGCAATAGCTTTTTTTGTTTAATGCACAATATCTTCATTTTCAAAGCATTTTCATATGAGATTTTATTTTTATCATTTTAAATTTCAGAAGTAATCACTGTTGTTATTTAATCCTAGAAAATAATAACACTTGGGGAAAAAATTCTTTATACCACTCTTTTCTTCTTGGGGTATATGGGTTACTTCTTAAAAAAAAAATAGGTTCTAGGTTATATCCAGCTCCCAATCTTAAGTGTCAGCTGAAATTGCCATCAGGAAAGTATATTTTATGTATTTTCAGACCACACTTTCCCCATCTCACCTTCTCATGCCCTTCCCTAGTGATAGACATGCTTTACATTTTACAAACTATTATCTTATACATAACCCTCCATTATTCACAGTTGCTAAATATCTTCAGGTATATTTCATGTTAAGGTGTGTTTTGCTTTTGTTTCTATCAGTAAATGATTTTTTTTATTACCATGTAGTAGGGCTAAAATATAAAGTTTTTATGAAGCAGAATTTGAATAAGGTTATGTAATAATCTATTGCCTGGATATACACCCCATTATAAAATATGGCAAGATTCTATAATTCTAATCTTTCTGAGTTCTTACCATTTTACTTGATAAATTTTTATTTACAGTGTCCAATGGTCAGCTGCTGTGTGCACAAAGATGATGTTTATTATTTAACACAGATATCTTTCATGGTGAAGTGTTTTGGGGTGAAATTTTATTTTGTCCTTCTACTAGCCCAGTGATTAATTTTAAATTAATAAAATGTTAATATAAACATACATGAGGTCAGTAGGAACATTCTTCTGTTAAGATAGGGCAAAGAAGAGAAGACTGTAAGATAGTGCCCTGTCAGAAGATACCTAACTTGTAGTCCTTTTGAGATTAGGCTGAATTTAAATTTGTCAGTGGTAACACTCAGGTTGATCACACTTTGCATAATGGTTCACAGATTAAGTGAATTTTCAATGTGCTTGAGCTCAGATCATACCACTTAGTACTTCATAAACAGTAGTTAGGACCTTAGTAGCCTGTATCTCCAGGTATGCTAGCAAGTAATAGGTGGTCTATCAAGAGTACTTAAGTAGTTGGTATAATCTTTTTAATTTACACCAATAAGGAGTCAAACTTTTGAATTTCTGAGTCATTTTTTTCAGATAGCCCCACATTACAATGTATTAATTCAATGTAGTAAAAATCTGTGTTATTTTAGGATAGTCCAGTTGGAGAGAAATAGTGAACCCATCATTTTTCTTTTTTGCCATGTTTTCTTAAAACTGTTACTTTTTCTTTTTTGCTATCTATATGTGAACTCTTGTTTATACTTCATCTAGTTGGACCAGGTTAATTATTATTTTGCCACGTTTGCTGTATATTTTTCTTTTTACATGTGATTGTATATACAGACACATATTATTGATATTACTGTTGTGTAATCATTTGATATTATTACAGTATAATGTTTTTTACTGTTGTTTATAAGCGTATGTTACCTAGGAATGAAAACATTTTCTAATGTAACAATGCACAGTTATCAAATTCAGAAAACTTGACATGGATGCCATTGTATTACCAAATATCCAGACAAATCTTAAGTTTTACCAATTGTCCCAAAGATATCTTTTATAGCAGTCATACCCCCCCAATCCATGATCTTGTATTGTATATAATTATCACATCTCCAGTTCTTCAGCCTTTTGATATCTTTTGAACTGCCAAATGTACTATAAAGTTTGGATTTATCTGATATTTATTCAGGATTAGATTAAGGTTAGGCTTTTTTGGCCAGAGACATATCATGTCACTTCGTCCCATTATTGCTGAGGTTAATTTTGGTTAAGGTGGTATCCTCCTGGTTTCTCTACTGTAAAGTTACCATTTTCTGTTTTCTAATTAATAACCGGTGGGGACATACTTTGTGACTTCATAAATATCTTGCTTACTGTCAAATTTTTACCCAATAGTTTTAACTTCCACTGATGGTTATTGTTTGAGTTAGTTATTACTATGATATATATATATAAGATGCTTATTTTCTAACTCTGTCATTCCTGCTACATTTATTGGTTGATAGTCTATAGTAAGGGAAATATTTTCATTCTTATTTATTTATTAGATTTTTGTTTTATACAGTGAGTTAAATCTATTATTATTATGCATTTTGCTGCTTAAATTTGGCCAGTGGGAGCCCTTTTGAGCTGGCTCTTTTGTCTTTTTAACATGTTTCTATTATTTTTGAACTCTTCGCTTTCTGACAAAATGAGATCTTCCAGGGTCAGTTTGTGTTTTGCCTACCCAGCTGTAGAATCAGATATTTCTCTGAGAAGTCCTGGTTCTTTTTAGTATGGAATGGCATATAGAAACCAAGATCTGGGTGATAGATGTGCTCATTGCTATTGGGTTATTTTTTTCTTTTAGGCCCTTTTAGAGAACATAGCTAGAAAAATTTTTATTTCATATATAAATATATATATATTTTAAAAAACATGAGGTTATGCTGATACTTGTATTTATAGTCCAAACAAGTTTCTTCTTGCCTTCTTCCATTCCATGTATCTCCCTTAACTTGCAATGAGAACCCTAATTCTCTACAGCAGTGTGTTTACTCATCTTTTCAGTTCTATAATACATATAGTATACTTTGAGACTTGGCATACCCTTACCACTGTAAATAATAAACCTACCAAGTAGAGCTACAAATTTGTTTGTGGTTCTTTTTGTATGTAGTCTGAAAATATATTGTTAAAGTACAGTCATGTGCTGTGTAATGACGTTTTGGTCAATGACAGACCACATGTATGACAGTGTTTCTTTAAGATTATAATACATGTTTTTACTGTACCTTTTCTGTTTAGATATGTTTAGATACACAAATACCATTGTGTTAGAGTTGTATACAGTATTCAATATAGTAACGTGCTGTACAGCTTTGTAACCTAGGAGCAATAGGCTATACCAGGCTATAGCTTTGGTGTGTAGTAGGTGCTACCATCTAGGTTTGTGGAAGTACACACTCTGATGTTTGCACAATGATGAAATTGCCTAACAATGCCTTCCTCAGAATGTATCATGGTCGCAAAGTGACACATGACTATATTGTGTTAAAAAATTAAGTGATTGGATTTTTTCCTGGGTGTTTATTATTCACTTGAAATACAATAAAATTCGTATCTTTAAAATTTGTATTCAATTTTGCGTTTTCTCCCATCTTTAATTTTGTTTATGAATATGTAAAATACCTAATAGAATTCTAAAGTCAAAGTTTAAGAAAAGGTATACTTGTAGGTTACTCTTTTCCTTTCCCTGTCTCTTCTATCCCATTTCTACCCATGCTTTGTTAGTAATTAACTTGCTTGGTTTTTAGCTATCCTTCTTGTGTTTCTCTTTGCAAAATTAAGGAGATATATACATATATACATACATGCATTCTTAGTTCCTCTCATTAAGATGAATACTTTTTTTGTATTTTGCTTGTTTTCACTTAATATATTTTGAAAAATCACTCTACATTCATCTCTCTCTCTCTCTCTCTCTCTCTCTCTCTCTTTTTTTTTTTTTTACAGCTGCACAGAGTTCCATTGTGTGGCTGTATCCTAATTTATTCAACCAATCACTTACATGATGGCATTTAGGTTGTTTCTGATATGTTACAATAGTAATTAATGTCATATGAATACTCTGCATAAATCTAAGTAACCTTATGTAAACCTATTTTCAAATTGTCATAGATGTGTCTTCAGAGGAAATTGCTAAAGTGGGGATTGAAGCAGCAATCAAAGAATAAATGCATATATAGTTTTTATAGTTTCGTTAAATATTGCCAAAATAACCTTTGTAGGAGAGAACTTTTTCTTATTCTCACCAGCAGTGTATGAAAGTGCCTGCTTCCCATAGCTTTTCCATGTGTTGTCAAGCTTGTTAAGTTTTACCAATCCTAGGGGGTTAAGAAATGTATCTCACTGTATTTTAATTATTGAGGTTTTATAGCATTTTTTTTTTTTTAAAGATGAGGTCTTGCTATGTTGCCCAGGCTAGAGTGCAGTGGCTATTCACAGGCACAGTCATAGCACTGTACCCTCGAACCTCCTGGGCTCAAGCAATTCTCCTGCCTCAGCCTCTGGACTACAGGCGTGTGCCATTGTGCCCCCATGCCCGGCCTTTATAGCATGTTTTAATATTTGGTAGTACTGTTTCCATCTCATAGTTCTTTGTTTTACAAGGTTTTCTTGGGTATTCTTTTATGTTTGTTTTTCTCTATGAACTTTATTTAGTATCAGTTTGTTCTAGTTCCAGAAAAAACCTTATTGGTCTTTTATGGGGATTGCATTAGATTTATAAGTTGAAGAACTCAGATCTTGATGATACTGAGTTGACTTACCCAAGACAGTAGAAGTTTTTCCATTTGTTCAAATCTTTTTGTGTCCTTCAGGAGCCTAAAGTTTTCTTTACGTAGGGTTTGGACATTTCTAAAAGTTTATTCTTAAGGATATTATTATTTTTGTTGCTGTTGCTAGTATGGGTTTCTTTCCCATTTTATCTTTTAATTGTTTATTGTTTATTTATGTGAAAGCTATTGAATTTTCGTATTTTCTAACCTCCCGCCTTGCTAAATTGTTTTACAGTTCGTGTTAGTTTTATCATTGATTTTTTCTTTTTTTAGAATTTTCTGTGTATGCTAGCATGCCATCTGCAAATAGGGATTGTTTTACTTCCTCTTTTCTAATTTTTATGCCTCTAGTTACTTTCTTTTGTCTAATTGCATTGGACAATACATACATATAGTAATAAATAGTAGGGAAAATGGAGACATCTTTTCCTTGCCTTGATGCTGACCTTAGTTTGATGCTTCTAACATTTCCTCATTGAGTAAGATACTGCCTGGTATATGTTTTTGATGCAGTCTTAACCACTGACCTTTTTTTTTGTTTTTGAGACAGAGTCTTGCTCTATGGCCCTGGCTACAGTGCCTCATAGGTTGTTAAGTATGAAATGTCCTGTTTCCTTAAGTACTAAGTTTGACAGTTGATATCTCTGACATTTCACTTTGACATTCTTGTTTTATTTTTATTGTGAAGGTACATCCCCAGTCTTGCCAAATGCATGTTTTGACTTGTGATTATCTTTCAAATTTTTTTTGAGCAATTTTTGTGAATCCATGGATAAGTCAAAAATCATGTTGTTTTCAAATACGAGTTTCATCATGGAACCAATGCAGCGTGGACAGCTGGAAATACCAACGAAGTGTTTGGGAAGGATGTGGCTAATGAACTCACATCAAGTCTATGGTTTGAGAAGTTTCATTCTGGTGACTTTAATCTTGAAAATGAGCCACGTGGGTGACCTGAGACCAAGGTGGATAATGACGAGCTGAAAGCTGTAGTGGA
>RJWJ010020214.1:0-29340 GCA_004363605.1 Indri indri | reverse complement strand
TTACAGAGCCAAAATATGATGATGTTAAAGATTTTTAAAAGAAAATAATGAGTGTATGAAATATTCTCCATTTGAAGTAAATGAGATTTCATTTGGACTACTTTCTACATAACTTTGATTAAATGAAAAATTAAGTGAATATATAGGGGAAAATATTTGAAATCAGTGAAGACTGAGAAATATAGTAAAACATTAAAGACTTGGGTTTTAGAAAAATAATTTGGACTTTATAATGTATCTATGAATGGGCAGTACACCTAAACATATTTTATCATAAAAATTAACATTTATTCAAATGCCCATGAAATTAATAATAATCTTAAAGAAACAAGAGTTTCTAAAATAATTTTAATTTCTATTAATTCTATTCTTTTAATATATACAAATAATCACTTATATCTACCATTTGAAAGGCATTATGTTAGGCAGGATGTGGTAAGAGGCAAAGATATACAAGATGTATTTGCTAGTCTATAGGAATTTACAATCTTTTCACAACCAAAATATTTGTATGTAATTAACTATAATATATAGCTATGTAGTACACTAGATACAATTGGAAGCATTTTAGTAATCATGTGATTCCAAGATTGCAAATTCAATTACAAGAGGTTGCCTGGAGTACTGTCTTAAGGATTAGAAACCCAGATTAGTCTCAGCTAGAAGTGAAAATGCCATGATCTCTTAGCAATGTTTGCTGTGGTCATGGGAATGGGACTGCATACATCATCATGCTGTGTTTTGCCTACTTAGAAAAAAGATGAACCTACTCCCTTTAACGATGAGATAACTGTTACCCGCAACGAGTTGATTTTTGTGAGAGGTGAAAGGTGTGGATCCTGTTTCAGTCTTCTACATGTGGCTATCCAGTTTTCCCAGCACCATTTATTGAATAAGGATTCTTTTCCCCAGCGTATGTTTTTGTCTGCTTTGTCGAAGATTAGATGGCTATATGACTGTGATTTTATATCTGGGTTCTCAGTTCTGTTCCACTGGTCAATGTCCCTGTTCTTGTGCCAGTACCAAGCTATTTTCATTATTATAGCCTTGTGGTATAGTTTGAAGTCCAGTATATTGATACCTCCCATTTTGTTTTATTGCCTAGGATTGCTTTTGCTATTTGGGGTCTAATAAATTGGACCTGATCAAATTAAAAAGCTTCTGCAAAGCCAAAGAAACTGTTACGAGAGCAAACAGACAACCTACAGAGCGGGAGAAAATTTTCGCATGCTACACATCCGATAAAGGGCTGATAACCAGAAACTATTTAGAACTCAGGAAAATCAACAAGAAAAAATCAAACAACCCTATCAAAAAGTGGGCAAAGGACATGAACAGAAACTTTTCAAATGAAGACAGAATAAAGGCCAAGAAACATATGAAAAAATGCTCAACATCTCTAATCATCAGGGAAATGCAAATCGAAACCACAATGAGATATCATTTATCTCCAGTGAGAGAGGCCTTTATCAAAAAGTCCCCAAACAATAAATGTTGGCATGAATGCAGAGAGATAGGAACACTCATACACTGCTGGTGGGACAGCAAACTAGTGCAACCTCTGCGGAAAGTAATATGAGATACCTCAAAGAGATACAAATAGATCTACCATTTGATCCAGCAATCCCATTACTGTGCGTCTACCCAAAAGAACAAAAAACATTCTATAAAAAGGACATCTACACTTGAATGTTTATAGCAGCGCAATTCACAATTGCAAAGATGTGGAAACACCCAAGTGCCCATCAATACATGAGTGGATTAATAAAATGTGGTATATGTATACCATAGAGTACTATTCAGCTATAAGAAACAATGTGATATAGCACCTCTTATGTTTTGCTGGATAGAACTGGAACCCATTTTACTAAGAGAAGTATCCCAAGACTGGAAAAATAAGCACCACATGTACTCACCAGCAAATTGGTTTCACTGATCAATGCCTAAGTGCACATATAAGAATAACATTCATTGGGCGTCAGGCAAATGGGAGCAGGAAGGAGGGGAATGGATATATACAAACATATTGAGTGCTATGCTCACCATCTGGGGGATGGACATGCTTGAAGCTCTGACTGGGGTGGAGGGAAGAGCAATGTAACCTAAACATTGGTACCCCCATAATATGCAGAAATAAAAAAAAATAAAGATGAGATAACTGACTAGAAGATGGCTTTATTATCCACTTACCACAAATCCCAAGGTTAACGCATTAAGAAAAAAGTAGTATGCAAAATAGGTACAATACCTGCTCTATTTTCCAGGGGTGAAAGTACACTTGAAATACAGCATTCAGGTTAAGAGCCATCATACAACATTTAAGAACATAAGATATCTTAAGTGCAGTCAGATATGGGTAGCCAGAATGGCTATGCCATGTGAATCTGAAGATCCTCAAATCCATGCCACGTGGATTTGAAGATTCTTAGTTCAAGAAAGGAAGAGTTCAAGAACTGAAAAAAAACTTCAAACATTGGGAAACCACCAAGATTGTTCCATACAGCTTCAAAAGGTAGCACCTCTTGTATTATCCCAGATGGAGATAGAGCCCATTCTACTAAGTGAAGTATCCCAAGGATAGAAAAACAAGCACCACATGTACTCACCATCAAATTAGTATTAACTGATCAACATTTATGTGCACGTATGGTAGTAACATTCATCAGGTGTCGGGCAGGTGGGAGGGGAGAAGGAGGATGGGTATATTCACACCTAATGGGCATGGTGCATACTGTCTAGGGGATGGACATGATTGTAGCTCTGACTCAGGAGGAGCAAAGGCAATATATGCAACCTAAATATTTGTACCCCTGTAATATTCTGAAATTAAAACTAAAGGAAAAAAATAAAATGGTTGAGTGAGGCCAACAAGCAGAAGATTTTGATACATAGACTTTATTGCATTGGAAGGTAGAGTGTACTAATAGCCAGACTTGCTTTTTACACAGAAAGGGCTTCCTTGGGAAGCAATGAGTTAGTATCCTGCCCCAGTTGGAGTTCAAACCTTTCCAAACCAAATACCTAATGAAACAGAGGCCAGAAAAAATGACTTCACTTTCTCAAAGGCTGAATGATAGCAAGTAAGAGAGCAAGGAGGAACACTTAGGTACCAGCCTGTCAAGCCAGTGAGTCGCTATTCATTTTATTTTGTTTTGCGTTCTCTCCAGCAACCCATCCCACACCCATGACTACCCTTCTCTTTCTGAAGGGTGTATAAGATAAGGAAAAAAGACTGTTATCCAAAAAGGAGTTTATAGGGGAGATAGATCAGTGTTGACTAGAAGCATCAAGGAAAGTGTTATGAAAGAGGGGGGATTGGAACTGCCTAAATTAAAGGATGAGAAGTATTTAAATAGATGGAAATGAAGAGCAGAGAGAATAACATAAATACAGCATTGCACAGAACTGCTTTCTCAAGTCACTGTTGCTTCCCAGGAAACAGCACCAGGATTGGACCAAACGCTTTTGCTATTATCCTGAGAGTATTTCTAAGAATAGATTGTGTCCCTCCAAAAAGAAATGAGTTAAAAATATAAATATATAAATGTCTATGCTTTTCTCCTAAATGTAATTCTAACACTGAATAGTTCTTCCATGTCTCTAACTAGTTGCCAAACCTTAAAGTCATGACTATGTCTCAGGTGCAGCAGATATTCTATGTTATTAATAGCTATACTCTTACAATTATGTTATGTTAAAATTATGCTATAAGAATTCAAAATCTGCACATCAAAAATGGGTAGATTTTTGTTATAGCCACTTGTAGCAAGTTTTAAATGTAGTTTTTCATCTCCCCTGAAAAAACTTGATGTTAGAAACATAAAAGAAGCCTCATAGAGCCAAATGATTTGGGAATTAAATGTTCTTTTTCCTTATCTTTTGTTACCTCTTTACTATCACAGATTAAGTGTTAACTATAAATACAGTATTCAGTGAAAAGTTTTGGGTGTATAAAGTCACAAGAAAAAAACTATCATAATAATCATATCTTCATCTCTCTCTTGTAATTAATACCACCATTAAGATGGCAAAAAATAACACAGCACTAGAGAGAAGGGCCATCCCTGTGTAAAAAGCACATATGGAACGTTCTGCCAAGGTATGTCACTTCCTTGCTGCTGTGGGGTCATGGATTAGTTGCTTAATCTTTCTGTACCCGTGTCCTCATTTGTAAATTGAGATAACAATAGGATCTGCTCACAATGTTATCGTGAGGGCTAAATTAGTTAATATGCGCAAAGTACTTAGAAAAATTTCTGATATATACTGAGTGCCCCATACATATTAGTTACTTGTGTATTTTCTTATTAGTTGCATAACCTTGGACATGTCACTTAATCTCTCTGGGTGCTGATTTGAAAATTAAGAGAGAAAACTATAGGATCTATAATTTCTCTTTCATGACTAAAAAGTTCCAGCTATGAAGAAGCATGTTCTCTTTCACATTGGATTCACGAATCTTTGCCAAAAATGGAATGACAGAAAGAGACTGATACTGTGGCTTGAATAAAGTGTCTACTGGATTCTCATATCTGTATTCTAGACTTCGCCCAGGAAAAATAAAAAAAGAACCCCAAGTAATCATGTGATGAGGAGCCAGAGAGAAGAGAAAACAAAGATCTCTTTGTAAAAGACCAAAAATGTTGTCACGTAGTTTTGACTAAGTCTCTTCATTCATTTTAGTAACTGAGCAAACCCAACACTGCAAAGGCACATGTAAAGGAAGAGGCCATTGTCACCCACCCAAGGATACTTTTTTTTTGTTTTTTCAATTCAGAATGTCAAGAGTCCATTTTTAATTACAAGATGAATCCTCAGGTGCACTATCTCTCTATCCAAGACTGCTCAATTTTGGTGTCTGGGGGACATGGCGCTCTGCTTTGATAAGATTTCTGGAAATACAAGATGTTTCTCAGTGTGAATGTACCCCAGTGTGAGAAAAAGCTAAATCCGAAATGGAGTTAAAAAGGTAGTTTCTGCTGGCACTATCGAAAGTGCCCTTAAAAAAAGGGATCATTGCACTAGAAACACAATTTCCTCAGCATAGAGGTTCTGGTTATATCAACACAAATCCTACTTCCCTTAGAGAGGAAATGCCACAAGTTATTTCAGTAATATGTAGATATGTCAGGAGTACATTTGTGCTTAACTGCCCTAAAATTTCATAAGTTTTTTTATTTCCTGATATTTCTTTGAGATATTTGAAGAAGGGTGGCAGGGGGGCTGGGCTTTAATCCTGTTTTTAGGATTTGGAGCAAACCACTTAACTTCTTTAAGCCTTAATTTCAAGGTATGGTGCACATGGAAGATGTTTACCAAATGTCTTCTCAAAGAAAGTAGTATGAGAGGGGGGGGTGGGAGGTAGAAAAGAAGGGAGGAATGAAGGGAGAGAAGGAAAGAAGGGAAGGAGGAAGGGAGGGAAGAGGAGAGAAAGAGTGAAAGTATAAAAAGTTTTCTCCCTTCCCCTTTTCTTTTTCATACTTCCATTCTTTCTATACTGTTTCAATTCCAAGTGTTTCAGATATTTCCTTACCATGCCATGCACAAAGTAGGTCATCAATAAATGAATGAAATATTTAAAAGACTATAAAAATATGATTGTGACAATAAGGTGAATAAAATTAAATCCATTCTGCAATAATAATTATTAAGTCATACATTAGCTAACAAATTTTGAATGCGTATTCTAGAAATAATGAGAATAAAGAACACCCAGTTCCTAAATTATGAAGTCTATAATTTACTTTAAAACACATCAGTATAATCTGTATGATATGAATGTACCAGTTTATGTTCTAATTCTGGGAATGGTCAACTAAAATGCTATCAAAATGCAAGGTGTTAGGTAGTCACTAGGATTTTATTAGAAAGGTCTCACTCTAAAAATGCTGCTACAAATCTTTCTGCTATCTGTATGTTAATTAAAACTGATTTAATTAGCATTGTGGATGTAAAAATTTTTCATTGATGAAAGTTTAATTAGCATGATGAATGCTAAAAATGGACTCATTGGTGAAATCGAAGATTTTCAAGCTATGTGGATTAACTAATAGTTTGGAGACACTTCCCAACCTTGAATAAACAGAGTATAAGACTCTGGTGAGGCCTGTACCCTATACCTCAACACCTTATTTTTAATGGATCTGGAGTCCAGCCCTTGGTTTAAAAGGACTTCTGCTTGGAGCATGTCAACCTGGGAACAGAGAATCCCACTTTTGTTGTGCTGACCCTTTCATACAGGGTTTCATAGACCTAAAACCCCGCCAGGACAGCAAGCTGGGAGTTCACTGAACTTACAGAACAGGGTATGTAGACTGTTTTGCCTCTTTGAATGAATGATTATTAAATATCTGTGTGTGCAGCAGAATTTGGTCTGACACTTGAATTCAAATTCATTATAACCTCATCACTACAAACTTCAGTTGGTGCCTGTATACCTTATCTAGCAAAAATAACCTAAAAGTCAGGCATGACAAAATTGGTTTGAATCAGATTACAGCACCCTGACTTTGAGATGATAAAATCTAGTGGTAGAAATATAAATAAAAATACCATATAAAGAATAATAGAAAGTTGAGTGCTACAATTTGTATAAGAGATGAAGGGATCATAGAGGAGAGTGCAGCAATTTCAACTGGGGAACTCCAAGAGATCTACACATAGGAGATGGTGCTAGGTCTGGAAGATATATCAGAATGTTCCAGAAAGTTGGATTTTTTTTTTTTTTTGTAGTGGGGGATGTGGTTGGGAAAAGCATTATAGAGGTTAGAAGTTAAAAATGAATCTATACAATAAATTACAAATTTATTGAATACTAAAATATACATATACACACACACACCACACATACCTATATACTCTTTCACTTACATATCTCTTAGTGAGAAGTGCCCATCAAAAAACTGCCTTTTGAGTTTTAAGTGTACCTGGACTGAAGAAAAACCTCTAGAATTCTGTTTTTACAAAGAAAAAAAGAAAAATGGTGATTTTAGTGACAGTGATGCTCAAACTACATCTGTCATAATAAGACTAAAAAAGTAACCAGCCTGCTGAGTGAAAATTGGCATTCTCATAAAAAGTTTAAATTGTACTGAATATAGAACTCTAGTTCACATATTTTAAAATACCTTCCATCAAAATGATATTCCTTATGATTTTCCAAAGTCCATTATAAGGATTCTCCTAACTACAGGTTAAGATCATAACTCTGACATCAGGACTTGCCTTCTCAGCCTATATGGCTGGGAATGTTGAGCTGGGAAAATTGAGTTCTACTGTCTATTCCTCAGCTCTTAGTAATCGGTGAAGTTTTATCTTTGAACATAGATTTTAAATACCCATTTTCATGTTTGGTTGTAACTGAGCTTATATATTAACAAGCATATGGATACTGTAAAGAACACATTGATGTACAATCAGTATGCTTTAACTCTCCCCTGCCTGCTAGGGGTGCCATCATTTATGCTATGAATCAAATTAGTGGGCAGCTGCAGCCAACAGAGCATTGGACTTGAAGTAATAGGTTCACATCCTAGAAGTGTCATTTACCAACTGAAGCAAATTGTGTTACTGCACATACTATCCGAAAGGATTAATGTGAACAGTAAATGGTTTACCTCATTCATTCAACAAAAATGATTAAGTACACATGATGTCATTCTGTTCTGCAGTATCAGTAAAAATTATTAGCATTTATGCTAAATGAGAGCTATCATTTATTGCATACTTAGTACATGCATATATTTAATTCTTATAAGGTATCATGTTAAGTACTATTATCTCAATTTTATAGATTTAAAAAAACTGAGACTTAGAGATGTAATTTTATGCATTTTGTCTGAATTTTTGAAGGGTGAGGAATATGCCTTACTTATTTTAGAAGCCCAAGGAATAGCACTGTACCTATTACATAGTAGATACATTATCATCATTCAAAACTTTTACAAATAATGTCTTTTGGCACAGTGCAAATTAAAAAATTAATATCATACAATACATACTTAACAGACGATATCAGCCATGCTCCCTGGAAACATTTATTTCAAATTACAGAAATGAATGGGATGATTCTTTATAATAATCTTGACAACACTCAGAGCTTATTGAAATATTGTGAAAACAGCTTTGGGTATTGGAGTAATTGTCTATAATAATTAGTTAGGAGACCATTTTATACCATTGGCTTTTTATTTTTGCTATTCTTTCTACAGGAAAATCAGAAAATAAACATAAAAATCTTATTCATTTTTCCACACCACAGAGTGAGTGTATTAGGTTGGCAAAGTAGTGCTGCCAACAGAGGTAACCATCCCCAGTGACCAGGTGGCTACACAGCCCATGTCACCTGCTCACATGTTTTTACTACATATATGAAGTGAATTATGGTCTCCAAAGTGCTTTCTCATCCATTTGATTCCCACAACATAGCTGAAGGGTAGGAAGGAATAAGTCAACATTTTCCAGATACAGTAACTCCTGAGAGAAGCCACATAGGTAATGAGTGACGGGAGATGAGGGGCAGAGGGAGAGAGGGTGAAGGCAAGGGGGGGAGGGGAAAGAGAAGGAGAGGGAGAAGTAAAAGCTGGCTGGTGTTCTGACTCCTTGGACTTTGCTTCCCCCCAGCATCACCATCTCCTTAGTATGAAAAGGAGAGGGGATAAAGGGGGAAAAAAGAGACAAAGAGGTCTGAAGGGAGGAAGGGAAAGAGAAAGGGAGGGAAGGAGGAGCGAAGAGAGAATATAAACAAATGAATATGAGACTAAGTAAAGCGAGGTCCTAAAAGACAGAAAAAGGAGTTTAGACAGACCCCAAAACCCCAAAAGAGTAGTTCTTAACTTTTAGGGGGTCTTGGACATCTTTGACAATCTGATAAAACCACGGAAGCTCGACTATCTCACATGTACATACATATATACAATATTTTACAAAAAAAATTTCCTTGCGTTCACTGCACCTTTAATCTAGTTCTAGATCTCATTTTAAGAAACATGCCTTAAAAACAGGTAGCTTCACCTCTCCATGCACCATGGTTTGCAGATCTAGAACCAGAGGGTGGTTCCACATAAATGTGGGTGCCTATAGCACTGTATCCATGTGTGCTGCTGAGAGAAGAGGCATGCCTTCAAATCAGAAATCTCTCTGAATCCCCTCTACTGCTTCTCACTTCTCCACATTTCCAAGCTTAATAGGAAACAAAACAATTTCTGACACCACACATTGAGACCGTTATCTACAATGGAACACAAAGCTTCCTGTCAAAAATTGAAATCGGGGATAAAAAATGTGCGAAAATTTTGAGTTTCCTGGTATTGAATCACTATGACTAAAAAACCAATTAACATTAGGATAAAGGCAGGCAACAAAAGAATTAAACACATAGGCTTTGATGATTCTGGCACTGTCATTGTGCAACTCTGGATTGGGCATCTAATGTCTTTATATCCAACTCTCCTTCATAATTTTATGATGAAAATTAATCACATTAATGAATTCAAAAAGTCTGACATACAATAATGTCGCTAAACTTCATATTTTTTATTTATAAAATGTATACGATGATAGCACCTATGTTTAAAGAAAGTACTATCACAGTGAGCATTAAATGAAGCAATGCATTAAATGTACCTAACACAGTGTCTGGTGCATAAAAAAACGCATGACAAATATTGGCTAGTGTTAGTCCACCTGGAGAAACAGGAGACATCAAAAGTAGGAATCAGAGGATATTTTTCTCTTTGGGAGAGGAAAAATGGCGGATTAGGGCTGACCTCCTTGCTCCTGGCTCCCGGAGTGGGAGGTGAAGAACGCAGACAGCCACACACAAGTGAGGCGCTCTCTCACAAGATCAGCTTCGTGAATCTGCAGAGAAGCAGCGAGGGACAAGCGATGCCGCGGAAAGATAAGGTGAAGTGGAGAATCGGCCACAAAATCCCGAGAGTGCGGGACAAACTGGGGAGTGCAGCGTGGGACGGCCGCGCTGTAGGCCGGCTGGCTGGGGCAGTGTGAACTGACCCACAGGAAAGCGGCTCTTCCTCCACCGACCCCCACTCCCACGCAGGCAGGGAAGCGCCTGAAGTCAGTGTGAAGTGGTAGCACGGGCCGACAGGCGGTGGGGACTAGAGACAGGAGCGGGAAACATTTTGCACTCACCTGTGCGCAGTTCTGGTTCTGCATCGGGTGGGGAGGGGCTGTCCCGAGCAGGCGCTTCCCAGATCGGACACTTTCTGAGCCCACAGGGGAGAGTTAAGAGACAGGCTTCTCACCACAGGAGAATGCCAGGACCAGAGGGGGGAGGGGAACACCGTAAAGGAGGCTCTGCCCACAGAAATGGCTGAAAATCCTGCCGGCGCTGGAAGGGACAGAGCACAGAGTCCTCCTGCGGATCTGTCGAGACTTGGTGTGTTAGAGAAGCAGAGGGCTCACCAGGTGGCGCTGGGAGACAGCTCCGGGAGACAGCGGTGACAAACCCAGCTCCCGATATCCATCCGGTGCAGTCTCCAGCGCTGACTCGCAGTGGGTGGGCAGCCGCCATTTTGGGAGTTGAAAGCCTAAAGCTACTGGGGCTTGTTGCTCAGGCAATGGCCTGAGTCATCCCCACTGCCTTGGTGGCAGAGCTGGTCACGCCCTACGAGGAGGAGAGTAACACGAGAAGCCACTTTCTCTCCCAAATCCACGGACAGTCTGTCCCAGCCGGTGACTCAAGCTCCGCCTTCGAAAGGGTGGAAAAGGGAGAAGGATCGATTTTTCAGCTGAGTTACCAGGCGGTCTCGGGTGGCCCTGTTCCATTCAACCGCCAGCGCTGTGCGCCAGAAAGTCAGTGAGCTAAAGGAGACCGCTTGTGGAGCTGTGATCCGGAATGACAGAACCACCCCCTCTCCCAGGTGACTCGACCCCCCCCCCAACACCTCGCGCCAAAGGGACTGTCTCCGCCTCTAGGTGGGGTGAAGGGGTCGCTTTTTTTTTAAATTTTGTTTTAATTTTTATATATTTTTTTATTTTTTATATGTGTTTTTCTTTATTTTTTTTTATTTATTTATTATTATTATTATTTTCTTTCTCTTTCTTTTCTTTCTTTTTCCTTTTTACTCTTTTTCTGTGTGTGTGTGTGTGTGTGTGTGTGTGTGTGTATCTGAAACCCATGACTGCAGCAGCCCGTTGCATCTCCACAGCTGGGCTATTTTGCACCAAAGAGACAGCACGCACCCCTAAGAGTGTCTAGTAACCAAGGAGGCTGCTCTTCAAGCTGAGACCCGTAGTCGCCTCTTTGCTGTGACTTGGTAGCCGGAGCTGCTGGCCAAACGGACAGACTCCACAATGGGAAGGGCCAAGTAGAGAGTGAAGGAGGCTATTTTCCCAGCTGGGTCTTGCAGCCTCCTTTTCGCTGTGACTTCGTAACTGGTGCCTCCTTCCAAAGAAACAGTCCCCCACCCTTGGTAGTGGAGAGGAACAAGGGAAGCTGTTCTCTGGGCTGTGACCCCGCAGGGGTGGTGTATAGCCCTTGGCTGTGATCAGACCACTGATATTGCATACCAAAGGGACTGACCCCACATCTGCTGGGGAGGCATAGCAGGACAGGCTGCTTTCTGGTCTGGGTCCCTCAGGGGCCTTAGGCAGGGCTTGTTAGCAGCTCTGAAGTGTGTACTTCTTACCAACTAGACAACCCTGCCCTTGAAGGGGTGGAATAACAAGGGTAGCCACTTCCTGAGCTGAGACACCTGGTAGCCCCAGGAAGTGCCCTTCCCCCAGTCTGGCAGGTTATCTACCCCTCTGGCAGGGCAAAACCCACCCACGGAAGAGGAAAGAAATGAGAGAAGATGTTTTCCTGGCCGGGCCTTGAGGCAGTCTCAGCCAATGCCCCTTCCACAGCCCTCCAGGACAGATTCTGCCCCTGAAGGAAGGGTGAAAGGAGAAAAAATACTTTCCCCTTAGGACTAGCCTGAATCTGTACAACCTTGGATCTAAGCAAAAGGGGACAGTTTGTTGACGTGGTACAGCTGATCGGTTTTGATCATCTGATAAGACCATAACACAAATGCTAGCCCTTTGTGCCCAGGCTGTTGTCATCTTAGGGGCTTTCCTTCTGGGAAGGAAAATCTCAACCAGAGTCCTTAGCAATTGCACCAATTGATACACCCATCAGGAATTGCTCTGCAAGTGTGCCTAATGAGCCCTGAATAACATATTAGCAGCTCTCTCTAGCTACAGATCAAACAACTTCTGAAGTATATTGTCTTAGGCACACTGATTCCTGCTGCTCTTTTCACCACATCTAAAGTGGTAACAAGGCTCGAGTATCACTTGGGAGTGGCAAAACATTCCCCAAAGACTCAGGCTCTTGTATGTCCCATTTGGGGGGTCTAGAGCTCAATACAAAGGTTCTGGAATACCTTGACACCTGACTCCTCCATGCAAAATACAAGCAACAAAAGAGAGAGTAACCTCATAGCTCAACTCAGCACCTTCCACCTCAACCAAGTAGTTGATAGCAGAGTCACACATACAAAAGTGACCCAACTCCTGGGAATCTAAGCAAGGGAAAGAAACTCACTAATCTCCATAAGCAGAAGGTGAAGACAACAGGCCAGACATAACCCAACAGGCTAAAACCCCACTAAGACAACAGAGGACCAGAGCACATCTCCTCAGCTCTGCCAAGGAACATCCCTTTGGAGTCCCAAAATTAAGTCCATAAACCAGTCCCAGCACCTCCAGTGCTTGACAAAGTAGCTTGATGAGAAAGAATCAGTGAAGGGACACAGGAAACATGAAAGATCAGAGAGAAAAGTCACCTCCAAAAGAAAACATTCGATCTCCATCAATTGATACCAATGTACCTGATATGATTAAACTGACAGAGGAAGAATTCCAATTACGGCTTGTAAGGAAACTCAATGGAATTGAAGAGAAAATAGAATCCCAACATAAAGAAACCACAAGAACAATCTGTGAAATGAATGAAAAATTCTCAAAGAAATTGAAATACTATGGAAAAAACCAAACAGAAATCTTGTTAATGAAGGAGGAATTCAAGGAACTTCAAAACACAATGGAAAGCCTCAAAAACAGAATGGATCATGCAGAGGAAAGAATCTCAGAGCTTGAAGATAATGTCTACATGCTGAACAAATCAGATGAAGAAAAAGAACTCAGAAAAAAGAGACAAGACCAAAACTTACAAGAAATATGGGATTATGTAAAGAAACAGAATCTTAGGATCATCGGTCTTCCAGAGAGAGAAGAAGAAGATGCACAAGGGCTGGAAAACTCATTTCATGGAATAATGGAGGAAAATATGCCAGGCCTGGCGAGAAACCTTGATATCCAGATACAAGAAGCACACAGAACTCCTAGGAGACTCAATGTGAAAAGGCAATCACCACGTCACATATTTATTAGACTGACCAAAGTAAACACAAAAGAAGCAATTCTTTGAGCAGTGAGACAAAAGCAACAAATAACCTATAAAGGAAAGCCAGTCAGACTAACTGCTGATTTCTCAACTGAAACCTTACAAGCCAGAAGGGACTGGGTCCCTATCCTTAATCTACTAAAACAGAATAATGCCCAACCCAGAATTCTTTATCCAGCAAAATTAAGTTTCATCTATGAGGGAGTACTAAAGTCCTTCCCAGACAAGCAATCACTGATGGATTTTGCAAAGACAAGACCAGCCCTACAAGAAGTACTCAGACCTGCATTACACACTGAACAGCATAATAGACACTCTTCAAAGTAAAATCATTCAAGAGTTAAAGCCTAGAACGTGGACTTCATGATGGCTCAAGGAGCAAAACAAAACAACGGGATTTCACCCAACAATATGAATGGAAATCTACCACAAACCTCAATCCTCTCAGTAAATGTGAATGGCCTGAACTGTCCTCTGAAGAGATACAGGCTGGCAGAGTGGATAAAAATCCACACGCCTAGTATCTGCTGTCTACAGGAAACGCATCTAATCCACAAAGATGCCTTCAGACTAAAGGTCAACGGATGGAAAACTATCATCCAGGTGAATGGAAGTCAAAAGAAAGCAAGGGTAGCTATACTAGTTTCAGATAACATAAGCTTTAAAATGGCAAAAGTAAAAAAGGACAAAGATGGCCACTATATATTGGTAAAAGGGAAGATCCAACAAGAAGAGTTTACAATCCTTAATATCTATGCACCCAATACACGAGCACCCAGTTACATAAAGCAAACCTTGTCTGATCTAAATAGCATGATAAACTATAACACCATAGTAACAGGGGACTTCAACACTCCACTGAATGAACTGGACAGATCTTCCAAACAGAAAATGAGCAAAGAAATAATGACTTAAACAGAGCTCTTGAACAAAAGGGTCTGACAGATCTCTACAGAACATTCCACCCAAATAAAGCCGAATTTACATTCTTCTCATCAGCCCACAGAACTTTCTCCAAAATTGATCACACACTAGGCCACAAATCAGACCTCAACAAATTCAGAAAAATAGCAATTATGCCATGTACTTTCTCGGGCAATAGTGATATAAAATTAGAGTTCCATTCTAAAAGAAATACTCGCCACCTCACAAAGTCATGGAAATTAAACAATCTATTGTTGACTAACTACTGGGTCAAGGAGGAAATACAGAGGGAAATCAAGAACTTCTTTGAACTAAATGATAATGGTGAAACAAGCTATCAAAACCTGTGGGATATGGCAAAAGCATTCCTGAGAGGAAAACTAATAGCAATAAATGCTCATATCCAAAAAACAGAAAGTTTAGAAATCAACGACCTAATAAATAGAATCAAGGACTTGGAAAAGGAAGTGCAAATCAATCCCAATACAAGGAGAAGAACAGAAATAACTAAGATCAAAGCAGAACTAAATGAAATTGAGAACAAGACAACTATATGGAAGATCAACAAACCAAAAGCTGGTTTTTTGAAAAGATAAACAAAATTGACACCCCTCTTGCTAGATTTACTAGAATCCAAAGGGAAATGTCTCTAATAAACTCAATAAAAAATGAAAGAGGAGAGGTCATAACAGACACCACGGAAATACAAAACATTATTTTTGATTACTATAAAAACCTATATGCCCAAAAACTATATAACGAGGAGGAAATGGACGAATTCCTGGAAATATACAACCTCTCCAAGTTCACCCAGGAGGTAACAGAATATCTGAATAGACCAATCTCAAGCTCAGAAATTGGAACAGCAATCAAAAACCTCCCAAAACGTAAAAGTCCCAGACCACATGGCTACACTTCAGAGTTTTACCAAACATTAAAAGAAGAACTCACACCTATACTACAGAAATTATTCCACAATATCAAGAAAGATGGTATCCTTCCTAACTCATTTTATGAAGCCAATATCACCTTGATACCAAAGCCAGGAAAGGACACAACAAAAAAAGAAAACTACAGATCGATATCCCTCATGAATATAGATGCAAATATCTTCAACAAAATTTTAGCAAATAGAATTAAGCAGCACATAAAAAAAATAATTCATCATGACCAGGTGGGCTTTATTCCAGGGATGCAGGCTGGTTTAACATACGCAAATCTAATAAATGCAATTTGCCACATAAATAAAAGGAAGAACAAAGACCATATGATTCTTTCAATAGATGCAGAAAAAGCATTTGACAAAGTCCAACACACCTTTATGATAAAAACTCTCAACAAAATAGGCATAGATGGCTCATTCCTTAAAATTATCAAGTCCATTTATGACAAACCCACTGCCAATATCATACTGAATGGGGAAAAATTGAAATCATTCCCACTTAGAACCGGAACTAGACAAGGCTTCCCTCTATCTCTACTTCTATTCAACATAGTGCTCAAAATCCTTGCCAAAGCAATTAGGCAAGAGAGGGGTATTAAGGGTGTCCAAATGGGGACAGATGAGATCAAACTCTCGCTCTTTGCCAATGATATGATATTATATCTAGAAAACCCCAAGGATTCATCTAAGAGACTCCTAGAACTGATAAATTAATTCAGCAAAGTCTCAGAATACAAAATCAATACACACAAATCTGTGGCATTCATATATGCCAAGAACAGCCAAGCTGAAGATCAAATCAAAAATGCAATTCCTTTTACAATAGCCTCAAAGAAAAGTAAATATCTAGGAATATATTTAACGGAAGATGTGAGAGACTTATACAGGGAGAACTATGAAACACTAAAAAAAGAAATTGTAGAAGATGTAAACAGATGGAAAAACCTACCTCGCTCATGGATTGGCAAAATCAATATCATTAAAATGTCCATACTACCTAAAGTGATCTACAGAATTAATGCAATCCCCATCAAAATCCCATTATCATTCTTTACAGATCTGGAAAAAATAATTTTATGCTTTGTATGGAACCAGAAAAGACCTCATATAGCCGAAGCAATCTTAAGTAAAAAGAACAAACTGGGAGGCATCAGTCTACCAGACTTCAAGTTGTACTACCAGGCTTAGTAACTAAAACAGCATGGTACTGGCACAAGAACAGAGACATTGACCTCTGGAACAGGACTGAGAATCCAGAGATGAAACCATCCACATATGGTAATCTAATCTTTGACAAAGGTGACAAAAATATACACTGGGGAAAAGAATCTCTTTTCAATAAATGCTCCTCAGAAAACTGGATAGCTACATGCAGAAGAATGAAACTGGATCCCCACCTCTCACCTCTCACAAAAATCAATTCAAGATGGATAACAGACTTAACCCTAAGGCATGAAACGTTAAGAATTCTAAAAGAAGATGTTGGGAAGACACTTTCAGACATCAGCCTAGGCAAGGAATTCTTGAAGAAGAACCCCAAAGCAATCACCACAGCAACAAAAATAAATAAATGGGATCTAACCAAATTAAAAAGCTTCTGCACTGCCAAGGAAACTATCATTAGAGCGAATAGACAGCCTACAGAATGGGAGAAAATATTTGCTCTCTACACATCTGATAAAGGGCTGATAACCAGAATCTATCTATAACTCAAAAAAATCAACAAGAAAAAATCAAACAACCCCATCAACAAATGGGCAAAGGAAATGAACAGAAACTTTTCAAAAGAAGACAGAATAATGGCCAGAAAACATATAAAAAAATGCTCAACATCTCTAATCATTAGAGAAATGCACATCAAAACCACAATGAGATATCATCTAACCCCAGTGAGATTGGCCTCTATCAAAAAATCCCAAAACAACAAATGCTGGTGAGGATGTGGAGAGACGGGAACACTCTTACACTGCTAGTGGGACTGCAAATTAGTGCAACCTCTGTGGAAAAGAATTTGGAGATACCTCGAAGAGCTAAAAATAGAAATACCATTCAATCCAGCAATAGCACTATTAGGCATCTACCCAAAAGAGCACAAAACATTCTATGATAAAGACATCTGCCCGTGAATGTTTATGGCAGCACAATTCACTATGGCAAGGATGCAGAAACAACCCAAGTGCCCATCAATCCATGGGTGGATTATTAAAATTTGGTATATGTATACAATGGAATATTACTCAATCATAAGAAATGACAGTGATCTAGAACTTCTTATACTTTCCTGGATTAAACTTAGGCCCATTATCCAAAGTGAGGCACCGCAAGATCGGAAGAATGGGCTCCACTTGTACTCACCATCAAATTCGTACTAACTCATCAACACTAGGGTGATCACATGGCAGTAATACTCTCTGGGGATTAGGGGGATGGGGGGGTAAACCCACAACTAAAGGACACTGGGAGCATTGTAGGGGAGAAGGGCATGCCTTTAACCCTCACTTGGGAGAGGCAAAGACAAAGTGTAACCATAATGTTTGTACCCTCATAATACCCTGAAATAAGAAAAAAATGCTTTCCTCAGGTCCTTTCAAGGATAACAACCAAGTAATGTTCAACTGATCCATCTTTTCAACAATTAAAAATATATATATCTATATATTCTGCATACATCTATATTAAGTGACTTGCTGTCTTGCCAAATGCCCGTGGAACTGGACACACATCTATTCACCGAAAGTCAAGTGAACTACTATAAGTAGATAATCTAAAAATAGTTATTAACTAAAATATTCAATGACTATCATAGTGAAAACATCTTGTCATTTCATGTAGCATTACATTTTTTTGATTTATTTACTATATTTATCATTGTTCTTTTTTGAATTGAAGGAAATATAAAACTTTCTTAATTTTGGTTCAAGTTTTCATTTGTGTTATTGGTTCAAATCAGGGAAAAATAATAATTTCCAGAAAGATGATTTTTTACACTTGACTGTCATTGAAAGTGAAATAAGCAAACAAACAAACAAAAAAGCAGGAATCATTAATTTGTTTCTAAGAACGGAATTCTGATAGAGTTCTGCTTTTCTTACTATTAAGACTCCCAATTTGTGAAGGTGAGTAGACTGAACTATGTGGCTTCTGTCCACCTCTAATATCATATCAGCCTCAGAATCCACAAACAAACAAAGGTATTTTGCTAGGAGCTTTAAATAGGTTTTCCTGATTTATCATCACAACCTCGAGAGGCCTCCTCGGAGTTAACACATAGATAGCTGAGCACTGCTCTGACACGTATGTTAAGCCATTTCACACTCATAATAACCCTGAGAAGTTAGTACTCATATTGTCTCCATTTTACAGTTCAAGAAACTGATGCACAGAGAGCATAACTGGCTCAAGTTCCCATCGCAGGAAAGTGGCAGATCTGGGCTTTAGAACCAAGCAGCCAGACTCCAGAGCCTGTGATCTTAACCTTTAGATGCATGCACCGACTCTCCAAGAGGTTGAGTATGTTTATGTCCAGTTTATGAATAAGAAAATTTTGCCCAAGGTTATATGGCTAATAAGTGGGAGAAACAAGGATAAGAATCCAGATTTGTCTGAAACCCATATGTGTGCTTTTTCTCTTATATCTCACCACAGGAGAGTGTTCTAGGAGTGGGGATACCCAGGGTAAGAGGATACCCAAGGTAAGGTTTGGGGGGAAAGAGGCCTGTGGCACTTTGATTCAATGTGATGGGTCTGGGTATGAGATGCCATTCTTTCATCTATTAATACTTTCTTTATAATTAATGATGCCAGTGCCCTTGGGAATAGTAGCAGTAGGTACACCCCTCAAATCTGAGCCTCAGGGTCTAGAGAGAGCTTCCTGAGGATGCAGACATAAAAAATCAGGGGTACACCTCAACCTTTAAACCTGTCCCACTTGGGGTCAGGGGCCACCTGGATTGGTGCTAGTTTGCTTTATTTGTATTCTAGCTCTATGAAGATGGTGACCTAGTTTCATCGCTTTTAAATCATTTGTGTTGCTCAGAGGTCTTAGGAACAATAGCTGCTAGTGGCCACTGTATCCACATTTGGGGAGCACAGGCCATTGCCATCACCAATTCTTTTAATCAGTGAAAACCAAAGATTACTAATTAAATTTATATCTGTATGAATTGTATGTGGCACTTTGGCAAGTGATATACAGGTCTACCTGTCTTCAAAGAGTTTATAAACCATGTTATCTATGTAAACAAGCCCAAATTACAGGTGTTTTCTGAAAAAATAATGAAAATAATATTAGACAATGCAAAATAGACTTAGGAATTATTATTTTATACAGATATTTTGATAATAGAAGAGTTTTACATACTACCGCCCTAAAAATATCCTAAAACACCACCCATCAGACTTTATCCCTGCTTAATTCCTGACAAATTGAGAAAAACTTTCAGCCTAGCATTCCAGGTCCCAGCAGTGTGACCCCAGCCTTCATATTTAGCTGTATACCCCATTCTCCCCACATACCACTCTTAAAAACAAGACTAACCCGATTGCCGTTTCAAGAGTGCAGCCTGCGTTTGCTGCCTCCACTGGGTTGTTCACAAAGCTGCTTCTATGATGTCCTGACTCAAATTCCATTTCAGCCTCTCTTTCAAGATACATCTCAAATACCACCATCTTCCCCATGAAGCCTTTCCTCACTCCTCCAAACAAAAATTATTTCATCCTCTTCTGAACCACAAGAGGTATTTGCAGCATACACACACACACATATATATATGTATAACTTTTACCATTATTATTTATATTATAATCTTTAATGTGTTTACCTAATTTCTCCAATTAGGCTGTAAATTCCTTAGAATCAGTGACCATGGTTTACTTCTAAAGTTGCCCTTATAACCTCTACTCTGCAGATACAGTGCTTGGAACACTGGAATTAAATAAACATTTACTGAGTTATTATTTTACTACTACTAATAAGGTGAATGATATAGTGACCACTTATGGAGCATCAACTATAGGCCAAGGATGACATTTATATATTATAAATAATTTGATATTCAGAATCCTGTGACTTAGGGCAGCAGTGCCCAACCTTTTTGGTACCAGGGAGCTGTTTCGTGGAAGACAATTTTTCCACAGACGGGGGTAGGGGGAGATAGTGTGGATAGTTTCGGGATGATTCAAGCACATTACATTTATTGTGCAGCCAAACCTCTCTTCTAATGATAATCTGTATTTGCAGTCGCTCCCCAGTGCTAGCATCACTGCCTCAGCTCGCCTCAGATCATCAGGCATTAGATTCTCACAAGGAGTGTGTCACCTACATCCCTCGCATGCGCAGTTTACAGTAGGGTTCGCGCTCCCATGAGAATCTAATGCAGCTGCTGATCTGACAGGAGGCGGAGCAGTGGTGATGCCAGCTGTAAATACAGATGAAGCTTTACTTGCCAGCCACTCACCTCCTGTTGTGCCGCCCAGTTCCTGATAGGCCATGGACCAGCAGCGGTCCACAGCCCCGGGTTGGCGACCGCAGACATAGGGAATTGAGGCTTAATGAGCTTAAATAAATTTTTCAAGGTTACACAGCTAGTAGAGTTCCCAACTCTTAACATAGCAGCAGAGTATACTTTGGATCTGAATCCAAATATTTACACTCCAAACCTGAGCCCCAACTCAATACTATATAAAAGTGATTAAACTCAAAATATATATTATTTTTTATTTTTAGATAAATAAATTAAGCAAGTATGAAACAAATCCACAGGTTGTGATAGTGAAGAAAGATACTACTTTCCAAAATTACTCTCGAAGATTAGAAATGTGTTTAGAAAATTAAAGACATACATATTTTATACACACACACAATGAAGAACCTTTGCAATACAAGAAATGTAAGAGATGAGGAAAGAGACTCTTTCTTTGAGGCATTTATTTAGAAGAATGATTTATGAATTTATGAGTAAACTGTAGAAAAAGCATGGACTTGGGAATTTGATAGACTAGGGTTAGAATTCTGGGTGTAATATTATTAGCTCTGGACCTTGGACAAGTTACTTAATCTTTCTAAGCCTCAGTTTTCTCAAATGCTAGATGACAATAATAATAATTGTTTTCAGAGATAATGCAAACATTAGATGGGTATAAAGTGTATAGAAAGTCTATTAGAGTATCCAGAATAAAGTAATAACTCAACAAATGATGAGTACTATTAATAGTATTATTAACAGTATTATTTTATGCCACAGTGAACATGCTAAGCCAGTGTTCCTGAGAGGAATGGAGAGGCAAAGCTGCCATTACTGTTCCAGCTCCTCACATGGTGACAGAGTGTGCTATTCCTAGGAGTAGAAGGGGAAACAAAGGCCCACAACACAGCCATCCTCCAAAACCCAACACTTTCTTCTCTTTTAACCGACTCCCAAATCCATTTTCTTGTACCCAAAGAACTGAAAGTCAAAACATGGAAACCAAGTTGGATCTTTCCTTTAAAAAAAATCTATCCAATTATAGTCTTAATGCCTGCCCTATCAGACATCTCCCCTCTTCAGAGAATGTGCTCTTAGGAAGCAGAGGAAGTTACATGGCATTTGTCATCAGTCCTATTGGCATACCAACACCATCCCCATCTTTTTTGTTTTCAGGTATTTCTATTTTATTATCTGAGCCTCAGTTTCCTCAAATGTTAATTGGAGATAATATCTCCTGGAAGGGCTGCTAGAAGAAATTATGCAACTGTGACTATTCAGTACCCAGCACAGAGTATGCATTCAATAGTGACTCATTCATTCCCTTTCTCCCTCCTAGGTTCCCCCAAAGTGGAGAATCATCAAGCACTGTGGGCCAATGTGTTCTTGTCTCTAACTGGCACCTGCCACATGCATGGATGGTTAGGATCTGAAAAGTGCAATCTCATTTTTAAAAAGGCACAGAATGGTAATTACCAAAGGATGAGTGACAGACACTTTTGATTATGGTTGTGACCAAACCAATGACCTGAAAGTGACAGGATTTTTTTCTCAAAAAAAAAAAAATCCTTGAAAAATCTGAGCTAGTTAGTCTCCCAGAAAACATGTACCTGGAAACCCAGCATCAGCAGAAAGTAAAAAGGGCCCCCCCAAACAGACCAATTCAAATGGAAGAGAGAGAACACAAACATGAAGCTGGATTTGGAGTTTCTGACAAATTTTAGCAAGTTACAACATTAAAAAAAGCAAAACATTTTCTGGGGCAAGGTCTAACACATTTCAAATAATTATGCTAGAGCTAATTTGAAGTCAGCTATCACAGTATATGTGATAAAGTTACTTTGGAGTGATCAAGAAATTCGTTGGTTTGTTCACAGAATTCAATTTTGTGTGTTAGGAGTTTTTCATTATTTTGTAACTTATTAAGTCATTCGCCCTAAAAAATCAAAGAATATATGAATATCCAAACCTAATGGATGCAACGGATGTTTTTAACATTCATTATTGCAATTTACACATTCAGCTACTGAAAATAAAACTTCATTTTCCCTTTCCTCTTCATTTTCTGATTTCTTATTTGTTATCTATTGAGAGACTGAGAGAGAGAGAAAATCACAGGAAGGGAACCTCCAATACTTTGTCAATATTAAAGGAACCATAATGTAGCAGGTTTTCTAAAGAAACACCACAATTCTCCTAGAAATAACTTTGCATCATTTTCACATATGTAAATTATGTGATTATCCCAATAATTACGTATGTATATGTGTATCTGTATAGTCACATATACAATACATAGTCATACAGAGCACACACACACACACACACATACACACAGTGCATAAATCCAAAAAGCATTCCCTGTAAGGTCGTAAGAGAAAGGACTTAAACTGCCCAAGGAGCAGAGCAGCCTTTAAATAAATCTGAAGAGCTCTTGTAATTGAGGCACAGCTCCTGCTTTTCAGCAAAGCACTGCTGCTGAGGCCTCTTCATTTAGAAATTCTCAGATTCTTTTTTATGTTTGTTCCCTGGTCAGCTCAGTCCCATCGGCACTTTCATCTGAAAGGGAAGGAGGTGGTAAAACAGAAATACGCGCCCAGACTCTGGAAGTGGGAGTCCCTTGCACAGCCCAGCAATTGATCCCTCTCTCTTTCTCACCGGCCGCTGCCGCTCATCTTCCAGGGGCAATGGGAGAGGAGGCAGTCAGTGAAGCAAGGCCACAGAGTGGATGAAGTCAAGATTCACCCCAAAAGCTCACCTCCTTCCCAGCCCAGACCCCCACCCATCTCCTCCTAAGGCTCCCCGCTTCCCTTCCGTCCCCCTTCCAGTCACCCAGCACTGCAGCCACCGCAGGGGGTGCGGGGGTGACGTGTGGGGAAGGCTGGGGGCTTCCTTCGCACCCGCCCCTTCTGCGTCCTAGAATGTCCTCTGGGGAAGGGGCTGCCAACAACTTGGAGGAACTTAGAAGGCAAGGGCTGCAGCGCCCCAGCGTTCAGAGGGGCCTCAACCCCGCAGGCGAGGGGCGAAAGAAGGGAGCCGGCGGCGAGGGCGAGCACCCGGGGCTTACCACGAGCACGGGGACGCCGGCGGCCAGAGAGTAGAGGAGCACGGGGGGCACGGCGCTGCTGTCCTCCGGGCCCGGGTAGGGCTTGCGGTAGGCGCTGTCGTGGCAGAAGAAGCCCTGCACGTTCACAGTGAACGTGTCCGTGTACTCGAAGTAGTACGCCAGCATCACCGTCCCTGCCATGATCACCATCTGGAAATAGAGCATGCTGCTGGTGAGCGCCGCGGGCAGCAGGGGCATGCACGCCTCCCGGGCCGGGCCGGGCCGAGCCGAGCTGGCGGCCGACGCGGCGGGCCCCCTCCCCGGTCCGCCGAGGCAGCCACCGGGGGCGCGGCGGCGGGGGCGGCGGGAGGACGAAGCGCGGGAGGAGGGATGGAGCCGCTGGAGGAAGAGGCGGAGGCAGGTCCGGGTTTCGAGGCGCGAGCGGGCTGCAGAGGAGGCGGCTACCCCCGATGAGCCCCCACTCCCTTGCCCGCCCCCTGCCCGCGGCAAGCGCCGCCCGCCCGGGCGCGGGGTCGTGCGGGGGGGCGGGGAGTCTCGGACGACAGGCAGTGCCCGCTGAGCCCCCACACGACACTATTCAGCAGCGCTGGGTCAAGCCCCCAGGCCAGCCCGGAGGAGGCGGCGTGGGCGGACGGGGCGGCAGCACCTGTACCCCTCGGAGGGCGAACGCTGTGGAGCTTGAGAAGCTCTTCGCGGGGGTAAAAACCAAAAAAAGGGGGAAGGGAGGCAGTAGAGATTGAGCTTCTAGAAACTCCCTTCTGAAACACCAGCTGGGCGGTTTAAGAAACCCGCACGACGCCTGCGAAAATGGTGCGTGGACGCGTCTTCCGAGCGCAAACCCCACCAAAGCGCAAAGTGCTGGATGCGGTGCCGCGAGGTCTGCCGGTGAGTCCAGCCGGCAATCCCTTGGATTCCTTAACCCCGCGCAGGACGGAGCCCAGCGGTGGCTTCTAGGCACGGTTAGAAAAATAATCTCAGAGGATTTTAGATTCGGGGTTTCTTTGCCTCCCCTCCAGCTTCCCAGGGCTTTGTATGTAAAAATACAGAAATCATAGCTCAGTAGCTCCGGAAGCATCATCTCTTGTACAACGGTCCCAGTCCCTTCCTCTTTGCTTGAATTCTCTTGCTCATCTTCTCAGTCTCCCTTTATTAGCTGCTTGTGAGAGGAGGCACTGCAGATTCCTGGGACCCAATAGTTCCAGTCGCCAGGGAAGTGCTGTTTGCCATATCTTCCTATTTATTCCCTGAGTTCCAGGGAACTGCAGGGATTCCTGAAGGGTCAGGTGAAAGGAGAGGGAGACCGACGCAAGCTCACAGCACATGCATACGAAATACACCCATCCGTGGGTATCCACGCGTATGTGTGAGTACGTAAGTGGCTATGGAACTGCATATATGTAAAGAGCCTGTTCTGTGATGCCAAGTGGGTCCCTGCGTGCAAGCTTAGTCAGTAGACTCTCAAGGGGCCCTTCTTGGAGTCAGTCACTGCTCATACCCTCCACTCCAGTGGGCAGGTAAGGAAGGATGTATACAAGGCAAGGGGGAGAAAATATTCTGACAGCACTGCCCTCTCATTAAAACGTAGAATCACCTTAGCAGGTTTGTAGAATGTTAA
Source organism: Indri indri (assembly GCA_004363605.1). Lineage (NCBI taxonomy): Eukaryota > Metazoa > Chordata > Mammalia > Primates > Indriidae > Indri > Indri indri. The sequence continues at coordinate 3,921 of RJWJ010020214.1, read as the reverse complement.
TTCATTTTAAGGGGTTGTAGCTTGATGATTTTTAGAGGCGGGTCTTTATCATCAGGAAAAAACAACATTGTTAGACTGAAAAAGGCATTTAAATTTGGCAGACGATTGGTAGTTCGGAGTGCAATTGCGGCAGTGTGAATTTCTCTCATGTAGAATGGGTACTATATATACCTCACCCTCCACATTCTTACATACATCATTCCACAGCTAATTACTTAGAGCACACTGCATAGATGACACTAAGCAATGTGTTTAACAAGCAATTTTGGGCAGTGGGAGAAAACTGTTCTTTAATGAACAAGAGTGACTTACCATATTATGAAAATGTAACTACTACAAAGATACTTGGTTTAAAGCTTCATTCAGAAAATCATTCCAAGACTGTAAGAGTGTTTTAACTGCTCCTTTGGTTCTAAATAGGAATTACCTAAACCTTCCCACTTAATAGAATTTTTGTTAGAATTGTGTTAATTTGTAAGGGTAACTTATTTGTTCAAGCTAATGAAACTGTGCATTATTTTGAAAATTAACATGCTCTGTAATGCGTTGCGAATGTGTGTTGAGTGTGTATCAAGTTACTGGACATGTAACGAAGCAGGGGCCATGTCTCATTCACTGCTCCATCTATCCTAAGCATGAGCAGTGTGTGGCACATTGTAGGTATTCAATAAATATTTGTTGAATAAATCAATGAATTTACTCCTTTAAGAATAACAGGAAAGTGTTTTCACGTATAAAATTTATCACAGGCTGGGAAATCACAATTTTTATGCCTCTAGGCAAACACATTCCACACACACAGAAGCATGGTCACACTGACATAGAAGGATAAGCTCAGTGTAAGAGCAGTGACTCTGGTACTGCCTCAGTTCCGATGCCAGCTCTGCCACTTTCTAGCTCTGGAAACCTGGCCAAGATACTTGACCTCTTTCTGCCTTAGATTCATCACCGGTAATACTAGTACCCACTTTACAAGGTTGATATAAGGAGTAAATGGTGCTTAGTTCATTATGTCTGGCACAAACTGTAAACTTTAGCTTCTGGACGTAAATGTAACTAACCTACCTTAAGTAACTCAGGTCATTTCAAAATCCATCACCAGTCATTTCCTTCTAATTTTATTACTTACAAAATTATTCTGGGTGTACCCGTATTTCTGTAGATGTGTACATTTTTTCTATAGATTTGTGCATATTCTGTCTTATCCTTCAGAAGCTGTCTCAGGAATAACATTATTTTCCTTCAGAATTCTAATATGCCCATTATTTATCTGTTTTAGATGGTCAAAGAATGTTGTTGACTGATTGATTCACGGTTGGCTAACCATCCAATGCTGAAATTCAAAGTTATTATTGATTCTTAACTTATGTTATAAGGACACCACTATTAAATTCACCTTCCATGAATATTTGAGCAGACTGGATATTCATAGAAATAGTTTGGGGTGGATGAAAGAATATAAGTTATGTGCCCTTGGGCTGATTCCTTTACCGTCCTAAGCCTGAACTTCTTCAGGGACAAAATGAAGTAATTTTTCTTAACTTTGGGCCTATTTTGGCAGTTAAATAAGAATATGTGAAGTACCTGATCCAAAGCAGGCACTTATTTAGTGTATTTCTTCATTTATTTTCTATTAAATCACTTAAATTAATTCTTTCCCCAAATATATCTTTTCAACTTCAAAGAATCCTTTGGAAATCTGCCTCAATTTTTATATAGGTTTCTGGCTCTTTCTAGATTAAAACAAGCACTACTAATATATGTAATCCTCTGGAATCCTGCCTAAATCTTTAATTTAATTCTTAGGCTTGTCATTGTGCTTGCAAATCCATTATAGCAGTCAGTCTTTCTTAACAAAACATTGCCCTGTCCTTCAAACTCTCCCTATGTTAGCTCTTTCCAAGGTGGATAATATAGTTCAAAATTGGGAATTTATAACTTTGATTTTCCAACTTTCAGTAATTCATATTATATTCAGTTGTGCATGACTTAACAACCACTCCCCCCCACACACACAATGTTTCTCCACCATAAAACATGAACTGAGACAAATCTTGGGGGAACCATTTATCAATTCCAATCTGTCCACCTCAATACTATATACTCTAGTAAGAACTAGTAAGGTGCTAGATGAGTGTGGAAAGGTATCTATATGGTCTGTAACTATTCTTCCACTGAAGAAAGATGTACAAAAGATCAAGGTGGAAGGTGGCTTTATGTTGATAGCAAGTATAAGGACAAACTGAATAGTCCTTGGATAGACAAGCATTGAATATTTGTGGATGGCTACATAAGTTAATATATTATTCCTATTCAACTTCGAAAACCTAAGGTACCTGCTCGAAGGGTTCAGAAGACCTTTACCTGGCTCCTTCAGTTGAATACCAATTGGGTTCCACACAACAAATATTTTATTGTTGAGAAAGCCAGATTGAGACTTTCTGTTAAGGGACAAGGATTTGACCTTTATTGGTTTATAGACAGAAAGTTTTTGACAAAGAGATACCTGAGCATTTCCAAAGAAGACACAGAATGTTAAATGTTGATTTCAATGTGTTTCAGGTAACTAATATATAAGCCCATCCATTATTCTGAAATTTTCTCATTCCATGTGCAAAAACAGAGAAAAATAACATTACCCTCAATGCATAGTTGAGGTGGTAGAATATGCAGGATTCAGAAGGTTTTTATGTAGTACAAACTATGGAAGCCTCCCAAAAAGAATAGATTCCTCCTTCAAAAAATAACATCTATATTCATAATACTAAATCTGAGCTAGAGATGTTTACAGAGATCCAAGAGTGTGAAAAGTTAGATAACTTTGCATTAGTGAGGAACTTTGAATATTAACATCTAGATTGTTGGATTTCAGAAGATTAGACTTGAAATGAGATTTTTTTTTTTAATAAGCCAGGTAACTATTTTCAGAATAAGTAAGAGTATCTGATATTTCATTCTAAAAACTATTAAAAACCCTACAAAAGGCAATATCTATTAATAGCAGCTCATTACAGAACTGAATCTGGAGAATGAACAAAAATACACTAGTCTACTAACTCCCAGACTAGTCCATATAGAGAACATCCCTGAAGCTTCAATGGGAGATAGGAGGTAGAACCTGGTTAGCTCAAAAGATATCGTGCTTAAAGACATTCACATAAATTCAAAGATACAACATCCTCAAAGGCAAATTCAATAGAAGTAGGAACATTTGGAATTACACCCTTATCCTCTTCTTATTGACATCATGGAATACTACATCCTCACAGAATGATTTGCAGTGCTTGATTTAGGGGATAGCTGCTTTCTCAAGAAAACAAGAAGAAAAACAGCTGGGTTAATAATTTGAGTGTCTATTGTCGAGGTTCCAGCTGTAATGGGATATTTATCTCAAAGGCCAGATGCTTCTGACCTGGACACAAGTGGTACTTAATCTTGGGACGACTGAGATTTTTTAAAGTGCTTTACTCTATGACTGTATTACAGCTTATTCTGTTCTTCTATATTTCCAATATTTTAAGTGTTCACTTTCAAAGCACATATTAGAGAATCTAGTTGTATTTCACTGAAGATACAGATATGAAATTAATGGGATAAGTGAAAAGAACCAAAATTATTTATAAAATATTAAGGCTAAGAAAGAATACAAATATTTAATATGTTATAAAGTGAATGCTCCTATATTAAAGTAAAATGTTTAAGGTAGCAAAAGTTAATTGAAACATGCCGATAATATTTACTATGCAACCCTGGCAACTGCTTAGCCTCTCTGAGTCATAGTTTGCTCATCTATAAAATTGTGTTAATGAATCTTAACTATGCAAAGATTATATTTATAAAATGCTTCATAAATATTAAAGTATTAGGTAAATCTTCATTAGAGAACATATAATGAGGAAGAGAGAAAGCCTAATCTAAGTA
>RJWJ010020213.1:0-29345 GCA_004363605.1 Indri indri | reverse complement strand
AAAAAAAAAAAAAAACACTGAGCAAAGCAGGTTAAGCTGTCACCTTTGAGCTTTACAGTGGCCTTTGAAAACAACCAAACAAGGGAAGATCCAGAGACAGGCTGCTCTCAAGTTACATTCCTAAATGCAGACACAGAGCTGAGGGTGTTTTTTCCTGAAGAGCAGGGACTAAGAGGCAGCCTACAAATGAGTCTTTCCTTGGAACATTTCGGCTAAATACACCCTTCCCAACAGCCAGAGTATAGACTGGTTGAGGAATGCATGGGCCTCACACCGAGTCAGGGTAAGGATAAGACGTAGCCACAGTACACTAGAGAGGGCCCCCAAGGACTGTCAATACAATAGGTCTACACCCTTTGTCTTGCTATTAGAAGTGAGCTCTAGCAGTTCTGGCCCCTGAATTCTAGGATGATGAGGCTGTGACCGCTGTGAAATGACATTTCCAGATAAATGTTTTGTGGTCACCATGTCATAAACAAAATTAAGTCTCTTAGCTTAGTCATGGCAGAAAAGTAACATAACATGAAAGACTGAGGAATCATCCTCCTGAGTTGGTTCCTCGGACCACCTGTGCCATCACTCACTGAAGACAGGGTGGATGAGGGAGAGTGAATAAATACATAGAACATAAGGATCTGGATTAAAGAGATTGAAGTTGTCAAGAGAAATATTTATGAATCAGAGAGAAAAGACATTAGACAAGTTCCTCAAGAAAACTGGCATTTGGAAGGATGACTACTCTTTCTTTGTCATAAGCTGTTCTCCTTCAATTAGCAAAACAGTACAATTTAAAAAAAAAATAGTTGTTTCTTTGAAAACAGTACTTAGAGTGATATGGTAAGTGTAAGTCACAAATTAATTGTATGGGTATTCATAGACTATTGTCTAAGCATTCACAATTTGACATGGTGAAATTTCACTATTTTTATATTTGTTAGCAAGAAATCTCTTAGTTTCAGGATTTGCTCTAAATTTCTAGAGGATCAGAATTTTTTCTTTAGTCCCTCAGAAAGATAATCTTTTTCTCCAAAATAAACTGTTTTCAGGAAAAATATGTTTAGAATCACTTAATAATCTTTCATGAATCTACAGTAAGAATTTTAAAGCAGTTCACTTGTGTGTGACCCTCTTTTTGGTTTTGAAGAGAATTAGTTATTAATTTTAGGTCAACATTTCTTAAAGTTTAGATGGAAGATACAATACTTAACCATTTCAGCATAAAAAATCAGGATACCTTAGAACGATAGCAAGATTTCTGGAATCCATAAAATGAATGGAAGGGAATAATAAAAGTGACATAGAATAGACCTATACAATAAAAATTGTTTGAAATTATTGTCTTATTTTCCTGGAAGACATGAAGAAGGCATGTTTTGCTCCTTTTTCTCTTCTTCTTTTTAATGCTTTACTTGTTGCTTAGAACCATCTGTTAAATTATAATGAACTTAAGTAATAGGGACTTTTTCATAATCATTATTATTATGGTATTTTATGCTAGGACCTGTTGTATTATGTATATTTTCCTAAAAATTGTGAATGGTTGATTTTATTTTCCATATCTTGTAGATCTTGTAGATGTGGAAAGAGGGTCAACAGATTTAAGCTCACACAACCAGAAAATAGCAGAAATAGGCTTCAGTTTCAGGTTTGACTTCAAAGCCTTGTCTACCGCAGCCATAGACGCATCATAGTTACTGTGTATAAAATTACAGAAAGAAGAGCCCAACCACCTCATAGAGCAATGAGCCAGCACTCCTGCCAACACATCTCTTAAGTGGGTATCCAGGCCCAGTGGGCCTTTGCTGCTTTGTTCCTCAAGAGGAAGAATACAAGAGGTAGATTCCGTTCTTCAGGCCTTGCTAATGGCATACAGGCCAGTTTCGTGAATTGCAAGTTCCCCTTGTGCAGCATGTTGTCACATTGCACTGATGCTTCATGAGAAATTTTACTTAGATTAGCATCTTTTTAAGAACAGAGATACTCTTTCCTTTCTTCTTATATATGTTATTATGCCTTCCTCCTTAACTAACACATTTGGTGTGTGCACGCATGTGGGCGTGCGCGCACATACATGCACACACACACACAGTTAGGTGAGGGTATCCAATGCACAGTCTCTCAGCTGCCTACGTCCCTCCATCTTGTGGCTTTCCAGGGACTAGAGAATTATCACAGGATCCTACTCTAACATTCTCTTAGAGGCCAGGTATGTACGTTTCTATCCCTGCAGAAAATACATACTAAGTTTGCTTTGCTCATGGTAGTATGATTGTGCTTCAAGGAAAAACCATCCTGCCTAGCAGATTTATGAACAAATCCCATTCCATTTACTGTCCGTTGGAAGATTTTTCCTTTTTCAGGTATTATGTAGGTACAGAAATTATATTTAAATACCTCTAAATGTGAAGTGCTCACCATTGAGCTACTTTTACTAGATGACAGAGGAGAGGTGAAGATGGAGGCAGATAAAGAGTGCTGAGGACATTTCAAGAAGGAAAGTGTCACTTTTGTCATAGCTTTCACACTGGGCTCAGTCAACATGGAACCTGCCCCCTGGGGAAAGCTAAAGATTAGGGCTCTGTAATTATACATCAGTCTGAATGAGAGATATAATTTTTTAAAGTGTTTGGAGAGTCTGGAGATGAAAAGGAGCAGAATATTTAAATATTTAAATAGGTTCGAACTAATGGCATTAGAAGAGGAAAGGGGAGGGGTTTTTAGGAAGAGAGGATGAAGGCAGCCATGATGACTTATCCTTAATACATTCAATTATGCTGTGTTTCCGCTGAGGTTAGCATGAAGAAGTGGTTTACTTTCAAGCAGGTGGGGGAGTTGACTGCCCTGATTTACCACATAAACATCTTCATTCTCTCCAGCCCTCTTCCTTTATTTTAACTCCAAATTAGTTTTGGATATAGAAATCTTTGCTGATTTTATGCAGCTTTTTATGTTTCCTCATCTCAATTGCCATTAGATCATCTAGTAAAGACTTTAATCTTCTTCATGCTCTCATTTTTCAAGTTTTAGTGGGATAATACTGTGGTCATTTCACTCAGTTCTAGAAATAGGCTGCAATCAGACTCTGGGGAAACAATCATTTTGTCTTTCGATTGGAAACAATAAAAATAGTTGCTGCCCATTACTCTCTACACTTCATTACTATTTTATTTTTAAAGCTTCATTGAATCTGGTATGAATCATAATTGTATGAAGCTTGTGTCATTTGTCATTGAAAAGTTAGAGGAATCAAGATTTAGCTTTATGAAGGTGAATTTATTTCTCTGGACTCTATACCTACGTTCTAGGGATTGCTACCAACAGGATGATGGTGTCTGTTAATCTTACGCTTACGGGAGCACGTGTTATAAGGGTGATGACCAATGAGATTATGTCTATAAACCGTAATCTTCTTACCTTTACTTTTCACATAAATATGCATTTTTATAAAAAGAACAACATACACATTGATTAACTTTCCTTTCTTTGCATAAGCAATGCAGACTTAAATAGAGACATACTTAAAATAAATATATATTTCTAAGTACAACTAAGCGTCCTTGTCTCAACTGTTATAAGATGTGCTATTTGTATGTTCATTTTCTTTATACTTAGAAGAAGTAATTTCACTTCTCTGTGTACCTCCTAATCTTTTCATAACTTCTAATCCCATTTATTCTTATCCTAACTCTCCTGGTCTACTCTTCAGAGGAAAAGTATTAACTTCCTCTTTGGCTTCCCTCTGCTCCTAAACTGATTTCCATTCCTGTCTTCAAAGCTGTCCTTGACCCATTCTCCAGAGCTCCATGTCACCACGTGCTCTGCCTCAGCTTCCAATGGAAGGCACGTGCACTATTGAAAAGGATTCCTAAAGGGATACATTGTTTGGCATTGCTCAGCTTCTCTAGAACAACAGCTTTCATTCCCGAATTTTCTATCAGCTTTCTAACAAGCTTCATTTCCTCTGCAAATTTGATTCACATTTTTAATTCAAAGCAATGAATTAAATAATTTAGCATTATTAAACCAGCAGCCTGCCAACTTTAGGAAAAAACAAAACAAAATTTTAAAAAGCCGACTATACACATTTCCAGCTTCTCTAGACAGTAAGATAAGACACATGGATTCAAATGCAGCTGCCTAATCACACACAGCTTTCAGTAGCTCTCCAGGAGTCGCTTCCATTTTCCTTTTACTTCTCTTCCTTGTGAGAACATAACAACCTTTATGAAAGACAGAGGGCTTTCTCTTTTGTTGCTGTTCGCTTTAGAGCACATTGTTTAGTCAGCACCATTTACTAGATTACGTTCATCATCAATACTTGAGTTCCACCAAATTCCTTGTACAGAAAAGGGTGGATGCTGCAGCAATGCTTACTCAGATGCAATCGCATTTTAAAAGAGTCAAAGGGTTGGGTATTTCCAGGTTTCATTCTGTTTACAATTGTCCAGAACTCTTTTCCTTTTTGGCAGGAGTTACATTGTGTGAACAGATAACTAAAAAGTGTCATCGATGTAGTGAGAAGGACAAAGGTCCTACTAGCTAAATCACTTTTACGCCCCTTTCCCCCTTAGTCATGACACTTTTCTCTGGTAAGTGGTGTTTAGGATGTGTTTTGAAGAGGGAAAAAGATAGCTCGGCTGACATAGAGTGGAAGTTTGTCCTGGCATCACTAAGAATAGTGTTACGTTTGACAGGCAGCCAAAACAGCAAGCGTGTTTATGCCATAATAAGACCTTGCATAATCCCAATGTTTTTTACAAAAAGTCATAGGAAGAATCATAGATTTTGGTCTATTTGTACTAATGTGAGGATCAGAATGCTCTTTCAGCTACGTTCACTCTTTAGTATCATTTTCCTTTACGTTTTTTTGTTTTTTCTTTTAACGAAAGTGCAACTCACATACAGTAATGTGTACAAACCTTAAGGGTACAGCTTGATAAATGCAATGTGTGTTTAGCATGGCTTTCTTTTCTCAAATATTTTACATAATGCTTATCTAGTAAAGTTTGCCATCCTGTCCTGTGATTTCCTAAATGAGAAAAACTCACACATTGCTTCCAGAATACTTTTGATGTATCTTTTCAGATTAAGCAAAAAATTCAGTGTAGGTAAGTAAATGGCTGAGTCTTATTCTGTATTTTTGAAACTACCAGTTGTCAGGTTCACTGTACTGACACTGACACACACCATCGTATATTGCACTTTACTGAGAAGACAGCTATACTGCAAAATCTTGACAACGGTTAAAAAGAAAATCAGATACAAGCCAATGGTAAGGGGAAGGAGAATTAGAGAAAGAGAGAAGAGAGAGACACACATTTAGGAAAGGCTTCCAGGGAGACTTCTGCATTTATTTCACCCCACCTGACCAGCCTCCCTCCATAGAGTCTTAGCTTTGGCACTTATGAAATTGGCCAGAGTTGTTTTAGATAACTGGAAATGTTATCAGCAATTTCTGTTTCCCATAGATTACACATTCCTTTTTAACAAGAATGTATTCTATTTTGTTTGGTTACCCATTCCTCCTTCACTTCCATCCCCCATAGCCCTTGATGGCATATAAGGACCTAGCATGTCAGCAAGAGATTTCGAAATGAAGAAGAAAGGAAGAAAGCCCTGATTTTTTAGCAAGGCCCCCACTACTCCCTGTGGCCACCACCCCCACCACAACTGCTGTTGTGGTGAGATTCAGGAACACATAAAAAAAGCTCTAAATATGTACAGTGACTCACAATGTGTTGTATGGCTCAAAGAAAAACCCGATTAAAGGAAAAAAAACCAAAAAGTGGAAATTGACTCCCTTTCTGTGTGATGTTGTCAAAGCACTCAGAGTGTGGAATGTCAATATAGTCAGCTAGGGGGGCTGGACTTTCTTCTGAGCCCAGGCCAGGATTCTCCTTCAGCTATAAGTAAAATTGAAAGATAGTCAAGATTCATAAGGGTTATTGCGGTATAAGCACAAACTATGTTATCTTCAGCTGTATCAATATCAAAACTGTCTACAACTAAACCCTTCTTTAGAGAAAGGGGACTCTGCTCCCCATGGCTTCCTTAAATAAATGTCACCCCAATTCTCTCTTTTTTCTCTTTTTTTTTTCTCTCTAGCATCACTGATGGCAGGAGTGATTGATTATTGGTAACAATATCAAAGCCTATTTAATATATGTACCAAGGCAGTTTATAAGTTAGTGGGATTAATGAAATGTTTAAGAGCTCTAAAACAGAATATAGATTATATACCTCAATGGTCATCTCTCCCATGTTAGAAAAAAATTTACAGTTGCAACGTCATTCATCAGATTATTACACAACATATTTATTTATAAATAGGTTATATAAAAATTAAAAATAAATAAGCTTCAGTTGCTTTCTAATCAATGATAACATAGTACAAGATTACCACATTTCATTCTTAAGGCAAGGAAGGAATAACACTTAGGTCTCCTATACTGTCATCTGCTGGTTCCTTAGTAAGTGAAGTCTTTCCAATGACACTCTGATATTTCCCCATGGTGCTGTATTAATCATCCTTATATCTTTCATCTTTTTCTATTAATATAATAATACTTTGTAATATCTAAGCATATTGTTGAAGAAAGCTAATTATCTCAGCACACACTATGTTGCCTAGCCGTCATATATTCAACTTAAAGGCTAACATGAGCCTTATTACTACTCTGTCAGTCATGGGCATTTCAGACAACACTGGTAAGGCTGAAGATTCTATCACTGGTGTTTGCTCAGTGAATCTGCTGCTTTATAGATCTCAATGGCTGCAAGATGGGCAAAGAACACCCAGAGCACCTTGCCATTTTCCATAATGTGTTCAAATAGGAGCAGAAATTAAAAATCTATCAGAAGTATATATAACACTAATATTAAAATCTTAAAAGAAAAGTTAAAGAAATATAAACTATTATAAAGCCAACTTTATGTGAATTCCTCTTGATTTCCAAACTTCCTTCTTCTTCTGAAATTGTATTATACGATCACATATCTTCTCTCTCTCTGGATCCCAGTAGTTGCCAATCATAGATTCATTTTTTTCCCTCAACTTTTCTTATTCTTTCAGAAAACTATTTTGGTGAGGCAGGTTTTGTGTCCTGGTGTGACATAGTAGAAACAATGTGATTCCAGGAATCAGATAGACCTAAATTTGAATCATGGCTCTAACACTTGCTGGCTCTCTGATCACTGTCATCTGTAAAACTGGAAAAGATAATAATAATTCTTTTCAGGGTTATTGTAAGAATTAAATAAAATAACATGCAAAAAAATTCTGGCACTTAGATTACTTATATATTGATGAATTAGCTCATTACATTTAAATGCACCTGTGAAAATGCTCATCACACATCAGCCATCCTGCCTGCCCTGGGCAGGGTGTGAAGAAAATCTCATTTTTTGTATTTAATTCTCCACTTGTATCTAAATGTATATCATAATTTTTTGTTTAAAAAAATCATTTTAATTAGCATTCTCTCTGTAACAATTTGGAAAAATACATTGTTGTCAATATCTAGAACTTTTGTGTCATTGATGTGAATGCTTATGTGGGAGGCTATTTATCAATTCATATGGTGATATATTTTTATAATGATTGTTTTCATGGTTTTAGGAAAATTCTTTGAATCATTTTTTTCCTCCAGAAACTGTTTCTATTTATTTGGGATATATTAAAATCAATGTTGAAATCAAGCCCTTTCTCTGAAATATACTGCTTCTGTCAGTTAATTTCTTGATGACTGCCCTCTCCCATTAATATTTTGAAAAAGAAAATCATATTTTGATAATTTACAATTTCATAATTTTAACACATTTAGCCTTTCATAATGCATTCATTTTTTTCTTTTTCTTCTCTTTTTTATTTCACAATAATATGGGGGTACAGATGTTTTGGTTACATGGATTCCTTTTGTACTTCTTGAGTCAGTTATAAGTGTGCCCATCACCCAGATAGTGTACGTTGTACCCGTTAGGTACAATTTCACCCATCCTCTGTTCCCCCTCCCACCTGCTTGATTTCCATTGAGTTTTCCCTCCAACTTGTGCATGAGTGCTGATTGGTTAGTTCCAATTTAATGGTGAGTACATGTGGTGTTTGTTTTTCCATTCTTGAGATACTTCACTTAGGAGGATGGTCTCCAGTTCCATCCAGGTTGTTGCAAAAGGTATTAATTCATTTTTTATGGCTATGCAGTACTCCATGGTGCACATATATCACATTTTATTAATCCACTCATGAATTGATGGGGACTTGGATTGATTCTACATCTTTGCAACTGTGAATTATGCTGCAATAAACATTCTATTGCAAGTGTCTTTTTGATAAAATTACTTTTTTTCCTTTGGAAAAATACCAATAGTGGGATTGCGAGATCAAATGGTAGGTCTACTTTTAGTTCTTTGAGGAATCTCCATACTGTCTTTCATAGAGGTTGCACTAGTTTGCAGTCCCCCCAACAGTGTATAAGTGTTCCTTTCTCTCCGCATCCATGCCAGCATCTATTGTTTGGGGACTTTTTGATAAAAGCCATATTCACTTGGGGTTAGGTGATATCTCACTGTGGTTTTGATTTGTATTTCTCTGATGATTAGTGACTTTGAACATTTTTTCATATGTTTATTGGCCATTAGTCTATCTTCTTTTGAAAACCTTCTGTTCATGTCTTTTCCCTACTTTTTAATGGGGTTGTTTGATTTTTTTCTTACTGATTTGCTTGAGTTCTTTGCAGATTCTAATTATTAGCCCTTTATCATATATATAGCATGGGAATATTTTCTCCCATTCTGTAGGTTGTCTATTTTCTCTGTTGATTGTTTGTTTGGCTGTGCAGAAGCTTTTTAATTTAATCAAGTCCCATTTATTTATTTTTGGTTTTGCTATGATTGCCCTTGGGGTCTTCTTCATAAATTCTATTGCTCTTTGCTGATATAATCTTATATTTAAAAAACCCCAAAGATTTTGCCAAAGGACACCTGGAATTGATAAATATATTCAGCAAAGTATCAGGCTACAAAATCAGTAGCATTCCTATACACCAACAACAGTCAAGCTGAGAATCAAATCAAAGACTCAATACCTTTCACAATACCTACAAAGAAAATAAAATACCTAGGAATATATCTAACCAAGGAGGTGAAAGAGCTCTACAAAGAGAACTATGAATCACTGAATAAGGAGATTGCTGATGTTGTAAACAAATGGAAAAACATATCATGGTCACAGATTGACAGAATCAATATTGTTAAAATGTCCATACTACCCAAAGTGATTTACAGATTTAATGAAATCCCCATCAAAGTATCAATGACATTTTTCACATATCTATACAAAATAATTCTACACCTAGCTTGGAACCTGAAAAGAGACCAAATAGCCAAAGCAACCTTAAGCAAAAGGAATAAATCTGGAGGCATCACTTTACTAGACTATAAGCTATACTACAAGGCTGTAGTAACCAAAACAGCATGGTACTGGCACAAAAATGGAGACATAGACCAATGGAACAGAACAGAGAAACCAGATATAAAACCATCCACATATTGCCATCTGATCTTTGACAAAGTGGACAGCAATATAAACTGGGTAAAAGAATCCCTATTCAATAAATGGTGCTGGGAAAATTGTATATTCACATGTAGAAGATTAAAACAGAATCCATATCTCTCACCACTCACAACAATTAATTCAAAATGGATAACAGACTTAAATCTGAGGCATGAAACCATAAGAATTCTAGAAGAAAGTGTAGGAAAGGCTTTGAATCTTGAATGTCACATATTTTCATGTGCAGAACCTCACTTAGTAGCTCCGTATCTTACAATGAACATCTCCTGCCCCAAACCCCAATATTGTCCGGAACTCACTCACTCTGTTATGTAAACCTATGACCCAACTTGGTAAAGGGCTTAGTCATGGCAGAGCAGAGGAAGAAATATGTGGGCAAGCAGAGGCAGCTGCATAAGACTGTTCCTCTGCCAAATACTGTGTGTAGCAGACTCTGGAGTTGAGTACCTTGGGTTTGAATCTCAAGCAACTTAGTTCACTGATCTTTAGTTCAATGTTAATAAAAGGCGTATAATGAAAATACTAATCATTATAGGAGTTGTTTTGGAGAGTAATTATGCTAAAAAAATGTTAATTATCATTATCAATGGTATTATTGATAATCTAATGTAATTGATAATTTAATATCCTCGATAATGACCATTTAGTATTACCTCTACCACTGCAACTCACATCTTGCCACTCTTAAGATACATACACGCACATATTCACACACAAATACACAATTTTCTATTCACTATTAAGAAAAGTGATTAATATATACTCATTTGGATATAATAGCATTTCTTTAATGCTTAACATAATAAATTATGATTCAGAGACATTTATCTCACTTTGATCCTTGTCACAATTCTGAAAGAAAAAGAGGGCTATTTTTATTTCTGTTTGAGGAAAAGGAAAATTAAGGTTCATAGAGTTTAAATGATACGCTCATAGTTACACAGCCAATCATTAAAAAAAGAGATTAGCACCCACAACTTTGCAAAAGAAATGTTAAACCATAGTACTTTCCTCCTTGCTATGTATATGGACTCAAGTAGTAAAGAAAGTTTTTCTTCTCTTAAGTTTCCATAGTACTTCCAGGACTTAGTCATAAGCTAAATTGTAAAATACCAAACTGACTGTTATTATACATTTGCCATATTAAGATGTTCAGTTCTTTGAAGGCCATCATCATTGTTTAGTCTGTTGTGATTATGTTAGTTCATCAGTGATGTAAACACTATTGCTCTAATAACACCCTGTGACACCACACCAGAAGTACAAACTTACACAGAAATTTAAAAAGCAGAAGCAGCAGGAGGTTGGCAGGAGGAAATTGCTTTCCCTAGCAGAAGAGGTGTGGTCTTACACAGTCTGTGCATCACACTGCCAGAAAGGAATGCCTTTACATACTTGTGCTTGCTTCTAAGAGGAATATTTTCCACTTTTATTCAGTATTAGTATAACCAAGCAAATATTATAACTCTAAAAATTCAGGGACTACAATAGCAGCTAAGTAAGTTAATATTACATAAATTTACTCTGTTCTACCTGAGTAAGAATTCCAGTTTCTCCAAAACAGAACCTGTCTTAACTAGCAACCTCTGGGTGTAGTTCATCATTATGCTGCTACCTAACATATTACTGGATAATGTATAATTCTCCAAAGGGGAAGGGAAACAAAGAAAGAGTATCTAATTCGAAGGAAAGGGAGTTGATTTTAGTTGTAGATTGTTTACTCACTAGCCTTGTGATCACGGATAAGTTGCTTAACTTCTTCTATAACCTTAGTTTCTTTCTTTGTGTAAAGGGGATGATAAAATCTGTTCCATGTATTTTACGTAGTTGTTAATATTACATGAGATAATATATATTTAAGGAATAATATTCAGCTTCTCCAATTCCAAATCTGTATTAGTCGGGATTCTCCAGAGAGACAGAACCAGTAGGACATGTACAGAGATAGATGAGAGGGGATTTATTAGGATAATTGGCTCACATAATTATGGTGGCTGAGAGGTCCCATGACAGGCCATCTGCAAGCTGGAGACCTTGGGATGCATGGCTCAGTCTAAGTCCAAAGGCCTCAGAACCAGAGAAGCCAATGGTGTAACTCTCAGTATGAGGCAGAAAGCCTCAGGACCCAGAGGCTGCTAGAGTCCAAAGCCTGGTGAACCTGGAGTTCTGATGTCCAAGACAGCAGAAGAAAAGTCTGTCCCAGCTCTCAAAGAGAGAACAATTTCGCCTTCTGTATTTGTTCTCTTTGGCCCTCTGGCTGATCGGATGGTGCCCTCCAACACTGAGGGCAGATCTTCCCCAGCTGGTCCACTCAGACTCACATACTAATCTCCCCTGGAAATACCCTCACAGGCACAAAATAATGTTTTACCAGGTTTCTAGGTATTCCTTAATTCCACCAAGTTAACATCTAAAATTAAGTTCACAAATCCACCCCTTATCCACTTAGTGCCCATACACATCTTCTTAAACCATACTTAATTTCCAAATAAAGATAATAACCTAACATGATGCAATTATCCTGCATACAACTCAAAACGCACTAGTGCCTTCCCCAGAATTCAGCTTTCAGGATTGCAACATTCAGGATTTTAATTTTTTGGCATTGTGATTTTCAGGATTTGAGACTTTAGAAATTTTGGTCCTTAGGGATTTTGATCCTTTGAGATTTCAGTATTGAGGATTATGGCATTCAGGACTGCACCTTTCAGGATTATCAACGCTGATATTTGAGAACGCTAAATTTGCACTTTCTTTTAGTTAATTTTTTTTTAATTTAAAAAGTAACACATGCCCGTGGTAAACAAGAAGAGGGAAGAAGAGGAAGGGGGAAAAGAAACAAACAAACAAATAAATAAATGATTTGAAAGGGGATAGAGTGAGAGTCAAATACAGTTATGTTAATATAAAGTTCTATACCAATAATACTTAATTATTAGCACCAATTATGACCAAAAAATAGCTGACTATGGACAAATCACTTATTCACTCTTACAGTTTCTCAGTCTATAAAATGAAGGATCAAACTATTTGATTTCAAATACCTATTTTTAAATATAAATATTATATAATTATTTTCCAGAGGAAATTACTCAAAACTCTTTTAAAAACTGGAATATAGTTTTGTGTTTTCTCAAAATGAATATGAGTAAATAACTAAAATATCAAATAGGATGTTTCATAAATAAATAAATGGCCATATTCAATGAAAATTGATTAAAATTAACATTTCGTGAAATATACATATAGCTCCATTCTAAAATGTTCATGAATTTATCTAATAAACAGACAAAAGTGCTGCTTATAAGCAAGTCAGAATTCTGATCTTATTGTGAGTTATTAAGAAATCATTAGAATAATAGCTAGAAAGGTGAAATTATTTTGTTCAAATAAATTATATAAGTACACAATTGTATCAATAATGGAAAAAAAGTATTGTTAAAGAGAAATCCTATAGAAACAAGTTCACTGATTCTACGTGTTCCATTAACATCATCTTATGATTAAATTCTTCAATGTTTACCAATGACCCAGAGACATATATATATATATATAAAATATATGTAACAGTACATATAATATATGCATAAATATAATTATATTCTATAATAATCTATGTCTCGCTTTGATCATATCATCTTCTAACTCTGTAACTTTTCACAGCAATGCCAGGGCACATATATCTACCTCTTTTAACAGCTTTACAATATCTCATTGAAAGGGTATTCCATGATATATTTAACCAATCTCCTGTCAATGAATAGTTTTAATATTTCTAGAGATTTTTTTTTTTGCTATAACAACATTTCTGAATGAATATCCTTGAGCAGACCTCTTTGCACATTTTTATGACTATTGCTGAAAGACAAATTCCTAGATGCAGCAATCCTGAGACAAACATTTCTTAATAATTTTTAAGTTTTTATAGATATAGAAAAATTGCCCTCCATGGAGTTTACTTCAACAGTCCCACCAAAAGTGTTTGACAACACTATTCTAACATTATGGGTGGAAAGGATTTTCATTGTTTGGATTTGCATTTTTAATTTGTGAGGTTGAATATCTTTTTATATGTTCAAAAGTCATTAACGTTTATTTTTTCTTTGATCAAACTAGGACATTGTTTTAGGTTATCAGTCTTTTGTCTTTGCTTTTTCTCCCCAAACTCTATTATATTAAAGAAATTAGGTAATTTTCTATTATGTACTTTATAAATATTGTTTCCCAATTTTTATTTTGACTTTTTTCTATGCAAAAATTTTTAAGGGATTGTGCAATACATATATTTTCCTTTATGACATCTAAATTTTGGGTCTTATTTGTTAAGGCCAAACTTCTATTGTTAAGTTTTTTTAGTAAAATACTTGAACATAATTTGCTTTCTGCAGAATAAACCATTTGTTTAAACGTTATTTGTACTCTGAAGGTGCTTATCAAATTATTTTCTACATAGATTTCAAGGGCAAACCTCTCTCATCTCTATCTCATATCATTACTTTGTAATTAATGGTATCTGAATTAATAGAGATTTTGGAGTTTTGAAATGCCAACAAACGATTTCTCAACAACGCTTATTTTATGATGCCAAACTCAGCAATATTGTCAAGAGGAGGTAGAATTGGGCTAATTTCTCCTTCAGATGCTGTTTCTTCCGAAATGGCTCATAGCTCTTTTGATGAACTCTTAACTTTCTTTTCTAAATCCCAAATGCACTTGTTCCCTTACAAAAAATCATTTAATTGCCACCAGATTTCAGGGGGTTATCTCAAAAATGATGATTATGTATTTACTTATATACAAAAGGGTAGGGCAATAGGAAGTACACTCATGTTTAATAATTGCTTCTTTAGCAACCCATTTCTGCCAGCAGGCAGGGACTGTCATAATCATCACTGGATACCCAGTGATGCCTAATATCGAAATGCCTAATTAAGAGAAGTTGTTCAATAGGCATGTGAGGACAAAGTGAAAGAATGAATTATTGAACAAAATAAGGTCTACAGTCTTGGCTCTGTCATTGACCTGAAATGTGATCTTACATGAATTTCTTTATCTTTCTAGGCCTCCATTCCTTTTTCTGCAAATGAAAGGTTTGGTAGGAAGAGCAGTAAGATGATAGATTTGATAGGGATTTGAAAAATAAAATATTCATATCATTGGTATTTTCTCCCATAATTTTGTCCTCTCATTTGTTTATTAATTTTTATGTCTATTCCAGAAATCTTTTGATGCATTGTAAAGTTTTTATGTATAA
This sequence comes from Indri indri, assembly GCA_004363605.1. Lineage (NCBI taxonomy): Eukaryota > Metazoa > Chordata > Mammalia > Primates > Indriidae > Indri > Indri indri. The sequence goes on along the minus strand of RJWJ010020213.1, from coordinate 14,520 downwards.
TTTTGGTTTATTTAGTTCAATATGCATTTAATAAGCAAATACTTTTGTAAGATATTGAATATTGGAAATACTAACTATGTGATACTGATTTACATGTGCAAAGGGGATGCCAAAGAAAAATAATTCTCATTGGGAGAGAGTGTATTGTCTAATGAAATATTATTACATTATTTTTATTAGCACCATAATAAATATTATCATGAAAAAGGCTTAGATCTAGCAGGAGGAAAGTTGCTATTTAAAACACACACATTCAATATTATAAGTTTTATGCTTTCTTCCATAATTTTGTACCGTCATTAGTTTATTGATTTTTATATTTATTCTAGAAAGTTCTCGATGCTTCGGAAAGGTTTGTGTATAATTTGGGTATGTTTAGCTCAATCTATCAGTATTATGCTCAGTTTAATTGATTGATGAAATAGATAGATAGATATTCATAACTAGATATGGACACTTTAAAAATGTTATTGGACTTCAGACTCATTGCCAGCCGAAAGGACTTTTTGAATCCTACATTTAAAGTCTTTACCTTTTATTGGGGAATTGAGGCAGGTAGGAACAATAAACATGCAGGGGAAGGAAGATCTGGGGGGGGAAATAATGTGGCTTAAAAGGAATAAATCTGATGTATTTTAAAGTAATGTTTATATTATATTTGTTAATTTTATTCTATTTCCCTGCAGGTTTAAATGTTTATTTGGCTACCTGGCTACTGATACGAGAACACAAAATGAATAATTCAACAAACTCCTCTAATAATGGCTTGGGTCTTACCAGCCCTTATAAGACCTTTGAAGTGGTGTTTATTGTCCTTGTGGCTGGATCCCTCAGTTTGGTGACCATTATTGGGAACATCCTGGTCATGGTTTCCATTAAAGTCAACCGCCACCTCCAGACCGTCAACAATTACTTTTTGTTCAGCTTGGCCTGTGCTGACCTCATCATAGGTGTTTTCTCCATGAACTTGTACACCCTCTACACTGTGATTGGCTACTGGCCTTTGGGACCTGTGGTGTGTGACCTTTGGCTAGCCCTGGACTATGTGGTCAGCAATGCCTCAGTTATGAATCTGCTCATCATCAGCTTTGACAGGTACTTCTGTGTCACAAAACCTCTGACCTACCCAGTCAAGCGGACCACGAAAATGGCAGGGATGATGATTGCAGCTGCCTGGGTCCTCTCCTTCATCCTCTGGGCTCCAGCCATCCTCTTCTGGCAGTTCATTGTTGGGGTGAGAACTGTGGAGGATGGGGAATGCTACATTCAGTTTTTTTCCAATGCTGCTGTCACCTTTGGTACCGCCATTGCAGCCTTCTATTTGCCAGTGATCATCATGACTGTGCTATATTGGCACATATCTCGAGCCAGCAAGAGCAGGATAAAGAAGGACAAGAAGGAGCCCGTGGCCAACCAAGATCCAGTTTCTCCAAGTCTGGTACAAGGAAGGATAGTGAAGCCAAACAACAACAACATGCCTAGCAGTGATGATGGCCTGGAGCACAACAAAATCCAGAATGGCAAAGCCCCCAGAGAGGCTGTGACTGAAAACTGTGTCCAGGGGGAGGAGAAAGAGAGCTCCAATGACTCCACCTCAGTCAGTGCCGTCGCCTCTAATATGAGAGATGATGAAATAACTCAGGATGAAAACACAGTTTCTACTTCCCTGGGCCATTCCAAAGATGAGAACTCTAAGCAAACGTGCATCAAAATTGTCACTAAGACCCAAAAAGGTGACCCATGTACCCCAACTAATACCACCGTGGAGCTGGTTGGGTCTTCAGGTCAGAATGGAGATGAAAAACAGAACATTGTAGCCCGTAAGATTGTGAAGATGACCAAGCAGCCTGCAAAAAAGAAGCCTCCTCCTTCCCGAGAAAAGAAAGTCACTAGGACAATCTTGGCTATTCTGTTGGCTTTCATCATCACTTGGGCCCCATACAATGTCATGGTGCTCATTAACACCTTCTGTGCACCCTGCATCCCCAACACAGTGTGGACGATCGGTTACTGGCTCTGTTACATCAACAGCACCATCAACCCTGCCTGCTATGCACTTTGTAATGCCACCTTCAAGAAGACCTTTAAACACCTGCTCATGTGTCATTACAAGAATATAGGCGCTACAAGGTAAAACATCTTTGACAAAGCAGAAAGTGGGAAAGGGAGCTTGGGAAGAATACAAGGGGTAAAAGAGCTCCTAGTTTTAAAATCTCAGCCATTGCACTTTATAGTCTTATTATGGAACGTGCAAATCAGGAGCCCAACAGCGACACTGTTATCAAGCCTATGCTCCAGTTTGAGAAACTTGCACCTTACGAACGGTCAGTTTAGGAGCAATGAGACAATGAAAGAGACATGTTGAAATTGTGGATTCAAGGAATGATCTACGTTTTCTCATGCTCTCTTAAAGAAGGGCTTCTGAATCTACAATTTTATCAGTCTGCACAAGAAGAATAACCTCGTTCTATTTTTGTTCCTTTTTGTTGTTGTTATTCTCATGTGTCCATATGAGGATGAAATACCACAGTTTAAGCTAACATGGAGACTTAAACATAAAAAAAATAAACACTATACGATGGGGAAGTGAAGAAAGAAAATCAAAAAAAGGATGCAGAAATGGTCTCCAGAGTGTTAAGCATATTTTATCCTTTTGTTATGGTCTTATTTGGAGGATTGCAATGTAATAAATGCTTATTTTTTTCACTTTTCCTTTTCCCACCATGAAAAGAAAGCAAACAAACAAAAAACCCAAATAGGTCATAGCATTTTTTTTTCATGTTATGGCATTATTTTTTGTACTTTCCTGTTCTAATTGTTTATGGGAAATCCCTGCAGGACTTTCACTAAATCCAGCCAGAGATGCTATGAAAATGGGCACTTCAGCCCACCCCACTGTGTCTTTTGCATTCTTGGGGGTATAAAGTCCCATAAGGATTTGGTTCATCTATGATTCTCTATGTGACATATTTTAGCCAATCTGGTTTTCTTCTAAACTAGCTTTTTATTTTAACAGAAGAGCCTACCTAAAACATAAACATGCTTGAGAAACCAAAGTCATAGTAAACTTGAGATTTCATCAAGTTAATTAATGGTCAATCTAGTGGGGGAAAGTTTACTAAGACTAGATGATTTTTGAGATGAAAAAAACTAGAAGTTTGGAAGGGCATTCTTTTTCATCTTGAATCTGTTCAACCCATGTATGAAATGTGAACTTCTGAAACATGAAATTCTTCCTGACTTTGTCAGCAGGAAAGGAATGCTGCATTGTTCATTTGGAATCTTAAACAGGATTAACATCCCCACATAGCACCAATGACTTCTGGGTCAGTCCCAAGAGTGGGATTCTATCCAATACCTGCTAAAGGATGGCATTCAAATGATAATCAGGTGAGGTCTGTCACTAGCCTATGACCCAGTGAAGAGAAAAATGAAAAGTAAGTCAAAAACATTTTCTGAAACCTCATGTTCCATATTCCTTAAATTGTCAAATCTCCCTAACATTATTTAACTTCAAAATTCTCCTAATATAATTCCAACAGAATTATAGTAATCTTTGGGACAAAAATGCAGTGGATAACTGAACAGAGGCCAAATGAGCTCACAGCATCTGACAGAAGAACATAGGTAGCTGTTCCCATGTCACTTCTCACCACCATCCAATTCTAAACCATAAAAATCCCATGTCAGAAGCTATCGTCTAAATGGTGGCATTATATAGAATATCGTCCATATAGAGACTTTTATTAATATTTGGTAGGCCAAATAAACAGAAGACTGTGCTCATTCCTATGTAACTAGTTATTTTTTGTTCCTTTTATTCTTTTCTTACACTATTTCCTGTAGTCTTCCAATCAGATTTTTTAAAGATGGCCAAATCGATAGAAATCAAATTTATAAATGCATTTGTAAATTTTGTATTTTACATTTTAGATTTATGGGCTTTATGACATTTGTCCAGTAATACTGATGTGAGTTACATGATGAATGTCAGTATTACACCCTAGTACTTGTTAGACTTATCTTGTGTGACTTGCCTTATCGATGGCATCTCAACAATTTAAAAAGTTGAAAAAAAAAAAAAGCACATTGGAAACAACAAAAAAGTTGAAAGTTAGTAAGAAGCAAATCACCAATGGTATTTGTATTTATCCTTTATAAAGATAATTTCTCTTTAAACAACTTCAATCATTTCTTACCTCCAGAAATTTTCCATGTATAACCATACAACATCAGTTTATATAGATCGCTTTACTCTACAATTACTTTAATGTAAACTTTTACATTTTAAATCCATATTTATAGTTACATTGTTTCTTCAAAACAATGTATCAACTGAGTGGGAATAACACCGAGCCAATGGGCTTCCTAGTTTTCTGAAAACAAAACAATTGACTGGCCAAATATTTCACTTTTTAATTTGTTGTATTATTATGACATAGACTTGGCTTCAGTTGGGATGAAACCTTTGGAGTCAAGGATTCCAGATTCAGGGTCTTTGTTTGCTCTAACAATCCAACTCACCGTGAATCAAACTGTCTTTTATTCTCTGTTGCCATTGTGTTCTTCCCTTTCTTCCTGGTGTTCTTGATCTCCGCCACAGCCACCACAACCTTATTGAGAGAGAAACTTCAAGTTAAAAAAAGGAATTTGAAGATAGACTGACACACCATGGAAACTTTCTCAAACAGATCAGAAAAATGGAAGGAATACTGAAAATGGTAGATGATGGAGAGAGATGGAGACTGTACTCAAGGATTTGTATTAACCATTGCTGGATTTGCCTATTTAAGTGGCTTTCAATCAGAGACAATTTTCCCTCCAAGGGACATTTGGCAATGCGTAGAGACATTCTTGATTGTCGCATCTGGGAGGAAAGCTATTGATATCTAGTGGGTTTAGAGGCCAGGGATGCTGCTAAACAGCCTACAATGCACAGGACATTTTCCCCCACCCGCTCCAATCAAATATTATTTGGCTCAAAATGTCAGTAGTGCCAAGGTTGAGAAACTCTTGTCTACTTTAAGGGATTTCTAGAGCTTGCCTTCTCCCATAAATGGGAAAATAATCCTGCATTATTTTTTAGAATAACAATGCAAATTGCTCACCTGTTTGAAAAAAGCAATGCTCACCAACAATCATGTATCAGAAAAACTCATCTATTGAGTCTGGTATATTTGTAATTCACACAGATTGGGAACATAGGCCACATCTATATATCCAAAATCACCAGACTATGCACATGGCATGTTAGTTCCAGCATCTTAATGTTCAATCATGACTGCCACACAATCTAGTCAATTGAGGTTGCAGTAGGTGGCCATCAAAATGGTTGCAGTTGATATGGTCAGTTGCTATTGCAGCTGCAATTTTTACTTTCAGAAACATTAAAAACCTCTTTCAAAAACAATGTGATTCATCTGCTTTCACTGGAAAGGTGAATATCTGTCAAGTCTATATTTCTTCTCTCTTCATAGCAATAATGTAAATATTTCAGAGTGGTCTTACGAAAACAAGAGATTAAGAATATGAAAAAAAAGCCAGTTCATTTCTTGAAAAGAGAAATTATTTCCTTTTTACCAGTTCATCACTAATTTAGTGCCAGCTCCCAAGTATTAGGACAAAATCATCGATATATTAAGTCACAAGGGATAAGCTTTCTGGTTTGAAATGTGGAAGCTGGAGCTTCCATATTTTTCTGCTCTTTGTCCATTCACTGCTTTTTTGATCCTGAAGATCTGGCACTGGGGGAGACGGGAGTTCAAAATGATGGCAACAATTACTCAGCAATGCACTCTACTTTTATTTTCTCCTCTTAGTTCATCGATAGTCGCTTCCCCCCAGTTTAGTAATATCCCTTTCAACAACCATAGCACTGGTGTTGCAAATAGACTAGGAAAGCACCCAAAGCTGGATGAAATTGTGCAAAGTGTATTTTCAGCATGTATATACAATACCATGCCTCTTAAATATGCTTCTCTTAAAAGGGTGCACACTGTAGCATGAACTGTGTGCATATTTAATGTATCTTCCTGGAATATGCTATACGCTTCATATATATATATTCTATAAAAAATAATAAAATGTACAATAGAAATACATATTTCTGTATGCAAATAAATATATTATACACAAAATTTTAATATGTAATGTGGTGGTATATGTTGCTTCTGAGTAACAGGAGTAGATTTTATGTGCTCCATTTTCAAAGAAGGTAGTATTTGCATTTGAAGAAGAAATTTAAGAACAGCCGAAATCTCACACATATTAATATTAAACTGTTTTATAATCTTCGAGAGCATGGCACTGATTTTAAATATCTCTTGGAGGATTATATTAATAAATCTTTGCCTGTATCACTCCATGTAACAACAATGCTTCATCTGCCTGCGCCCCTGACAGGCCTCTGACTAGAATCTTCCCAGCTGGTCCCATTCCAACAGCTGTGTTGCTGTCGTGTCTGATTGCCTGATGACGTTGCAACCAAGCCATTCTCATGGTTTCACTCTCTGCCAAATTAACTGATTGTAGTGGAATAAAAAATAATCTTCCTGGGAGAAAGAGATGACCTTCAGAATGTTTTTCATTCTGACAAACAAGGTAAAAATGCACAAGCACCACATTGTGTTCATATAAACCACTCTTTTCAATTTTGGTCCAATACAATATCCCATAGATTAAATGCCAAAAAAAAAAGTTTAATGTAGTATAATATCAGAAATTTCGCCATGAAATCCCAAAATATATGGTTTGTTTCTGAGTGTCCTGTATTTTCTCCATAACAATCCTTTTTCTTTCCCTGTTGTCCACTCAACTATTCACATTCCACAGAACATTTTTTTTGGCCCATTAGCAGGAATCTAGAGCTAGCTGATATTGTTATAATATTAGTCGATAGTAGGCATGCAATCCCAGGAGATATTTTCATTTTTTTTTTTTTTGTTTGAGACAGAGTCTCCCTCTGTTGCCCGGGCTAGAGTGCAGAGTGCTGTGGCATCAGCCTAACTCACAGCAACCTCAAACTCCTGGGCTCAAGCGATCCTCCTGCCTCAGCCTCCCGAGTAGCTGAGACTACAGGCATGTGCCACTATGCTTGGCTAATTTTTTCTATATATTTTTAGTTGTCCAGCTAATTTCTTTCTATTTTTTTAGTGGAGATGGGGTCTCACTCTTGCTCAGGCTGGTCTCGAACTCCTGACCTTCAGCAATCCTCCCTCCTTGGCCTCCCAAAGTGCTAGGATTACAGGTGTGAGCCACCACGCCCAGCCGATATTTTCATTTTAACAGGGAAAGTATACATACTGAACATTTGAAAGATTACTGTTATAGTCCTTAGATACGAAGACATGCAATGGTAGAGAGATTTTCAACTAATTCCAGTTTTCTTCAAACTCTAAGACATACTTCCTAAATTTCACGTATTATGACACAATTCCCTCATGTAAATTGGTGTCCTTTATCTACACCAATGTAATTTCTAAAAGAAAATTGAGAGTTTAATCAATTCTAATTAGCTTCATATTGTTTCAGTGAAATGTTCTCTTTTCATTTTTGATAATTTGAATGGAATTCTGTATTGACGAAGTGTCCAGTGCTATTCCTGACTAGACAGTTGCTAGTTCCCACCATTGCTATTCCATACTAGATACTGAACCAGGAAAAACATCTTACCATCATCAAGGAAGAATTTCCTACCTCATGGAACCTATCAGTCTTTTTTAACCAAAAATGAAAGAAACAGAATGTGGTAAGTTGTGGAACTTAGGTGTTTATTAAATAGATAACATTCTAGAAAAGCTGTTATTTGCAAGATAGCATTACTGCCTTCAGGAGGGTTGATCCCTCATGTCCTAAATGTCTCTTAAAGGTCCCGCTGCCTCTAAACACTGTTGCATTGAGAACCAAGTCTCAACATGAGTTTTAGTGGGGATAAACCATATTCAAGCCATAGCATATATCAACATTTAAAGACAAATGCAGGAAATACTTGAATTCTATGATATTCTCCACTAAAAAGTTATTTAAACCATGCATTTTTATCATCACCTACATCATATATTTTTGCATAAATCATATATGCAAACACATTCTTTTCATGTGAGTATTAAGAATGAATCATTCTATTGTTATGTTGTTTAGCATTACCATAAAGTAAAAAACAATGCATCTAAATAGCAATTCATCAACTTCTCCTTAACATACACAGTCACACACACACACGTATACAACCCCACATACTTAGGCAAAAAAAGGCATATATGCACATGCAAATATACACACATATATACATGTTTATAAACACAACACGTCTCATCTTGTATATCTTGACAGTGCCCAGAGGTATGACTTTTCTACAGCTTCCAAAAGTTTTGGAATTTTGCTAGTGAAGACACTGAACTTGAGGGTTCAGATGAGTGGTGTTGAAGAAAAAGTTCTACTCTTTCCTCTTTGCTCTATGTAGACAATTTCACTGCAGAATTTTCTACAGCTGTTAGAATATGAGTTTTATCCCTATGTCTGCCACTAACGGTCTTATCAGTGATCTGAAGGCCATGTCTCTGCCACGTATCAGTGATTACATGCGGTCATGGGAAGAAAAGATGGCTAGATCAAAGAAATATGTCTTAACACATAGAAGACACACCTATGAATGCAAGTCCTCACAATGGGTACACTCAGCACAATGCAGCTACATAAGATGGTGCTTTTAATGTCAGCATGACTATCTGGAGTGCTGAGAAGAGGAAAAAAGTGCTGATGTCTCAGCAAATTTCTTCCAATATCCCTCTCAGACATTCTTTGTAGGCTTATAGCTCCTTATGCCTATAGATGGCATAGAAATGCAGGAGTGATATTTACTCTGAATATGCAACAGGTGATCAAATGGCCAAAATGTCTGGTATTCTGAGTTAATAAAAAAGGAAGCCAGGTATGCATCTTTCATTTTGCAGGAAAAATAATATTACTAATCAGACTAGTTTTGCTTTTCTTGGAATCTCACTATTTTGAATTATTAATAAAGAAGCTAAGAGGCCAATTTAAAGGTCAGGCAGTAAATGACTGAAAAAAAATATTTTTTCAACCCTATTGGGTAACAACCTACACAGAAAATATAACCTGAACCAGTTTGTATTTAAGCAGAAAAAATAACCATAAGGAATAAAATTAAGAATGAAACAGGAACAATAAAACTATGAAGTCCCAGTGAGAAAAAAAAATATCCCTAAACTCTCACAAAGGAATAGCAATAAGGTTTAATTAACTTCTCTTCTGTTTCCAAGTTGTTTGTAATTTTTCTTTTTCCACTTACTTCCTCTCTTTTTAGTATTTTTGCTAATGTCTTTTTAAACATGGTTTCAAAGGTAATTTTTATAAATGTGTTGAGAGGCAAACACACAAATTGTTGTTTTCCTTGGGCTTGTTTTTAATTTTTGTTGTCACTGTCATTGTTATTCCAGAAAGCATACTTTTTTTTTTTTATAAAAAACAGACTACAGTCATGCATCGCTTAATGACAGGAATACATTATGTGAAATGTGTCATTAAGTGATTTAGCCATTGTGGGAACATGATGGAGTGTACTTACACAAACCCAAATGGTCTAGCCCACTACACACCTAGGCTATGGGGTATAGCCTATTGCTCCTGGGCTGCAAATCTGTACAGCATGTTACTTTCCTAAATACTGTAGGTAATTGAATCACATGGTAAGTATTTGTGCATCTATCCGTATCTAAACATAGAAAAGGTACAGTAAAAGTCTGGTATTATAATCTTATGGGGCAGATCACCTTCATATATGTGGTTTGTCATTGACCAAAACATCATTAAGTGGCACATAACTGCACCAAAAAACTGATAATGACACATATGCTTAATATGAACACAAAACAACAGCGAAAATATTGACAAAGGGCAAAATATAACTTTAAATGAAATAGCAATTCTGTGTACATGATGGTTTCCATGTGTAATTATTTCTGAGCCACGTGTAGCAATTTCTTCTGTGGGCTCACATGCTCTCCCACAGTTTGTTCACAGTGTGGAGGACACTGGCCCATGGCCACGCTGTGACTGAGTCCAGACATTATCAGTGTGCTGTTTTCAACCAGGCCCTGTACATGCTGATGAGCATGTATGATCATCAGCCGGGAACTGGTCCAGATTAATTATTCATCCTAAATCAAGAAATTAAAGCCTGCCAAGCCCTTTGATGAGCACACAGTGTGTGAGAAACTCCACACTGTCACAAGCGTGGGAGGACTGAGAAAGAAAACAATTATTACAAGTTTCAGACATGACGAAAAAGGAAGCTAAAGTTTATGTTTAGTGTACACATACCTATCAGAAAGCAAATTTTAACAGACAAATAGTATTCCTCAGCCATGTACAGGTTAAATACTATGTAAACAACAAATTATGATTATAAAGTTACATTGGCTGTAGTGATTCTTAAAAACATGTCATGACAAAGGAGCCTTGTACCTTTATTATTTGTTTCCACCACTTTGCTTTTATAAGAGTAAGAAATATAACACTGGAGAGAAACATCTAGTCTTTTAAAAATCCCACAGTAAAAGATAGTCATTTAAATCTATGTGAATTCTAAATCACATAGTGATATTATGGAAATATACACACTAGAATAATTAAAGAATGTGTACTATTCTTTAAAAAGATATATTTTATAGTCTATAAATTGTATAGGCATACATTTTGAGAGTCTTTAAAGATAATCCAAATTTATATATAAATTGGATTGGATATATACACATGGTTTTTCTGTAAATTCCATCTATTTATATAAGTTTGTATAATTTTATGTATATTATATATTTTATTTATAAAAGGAAAGGAACATGTTTAAAGATGTGGCACTAGGAATTTAATGGAAAATTATTCACAAATACAAGGAGTGAGGTATGTGCCAATGGAAAATATTCAACATACCAAAGAAGTGTTGGCTTAAGCGTTGATGATGCATGTATACAAAGACATTCCAACTTCCAAATTCAGTGCTGAGGAGATAGTGGTGCCAAGTCCCAGAAAGAGCTAGAGAATACCAATCACATGCCGTGTTCTTGATGTGTTTCTGCCAAGCTATATTCCTAAATGAAGCATTACACCACTCAGAAAATACAACAAATAGAGCAATGACATAGTTTGCTTTATTTTTCAAGTGATTCCTCATGTTTAGAACATACTGTGACCATCTTGGCAACTAGATCCTTAAGAAAGAATGCCCACTAGTTCAAGTTTGTCCATGGATTAAGTCTCTATCTACCAGATGAAAACTGCTCTTTGTATCTTCTGTCCTACATTTCTAAAATCCTGAAGTGTGGAATAGAGGGAGCCCGGCTTTGCTTAGGTTTATGGAACAGTACTTGGTAGGCTAGGTGTGTAGGGAAGTGTTCCTGTTTTTCTGTGCTTTTCTCAAAGAACTGACTTAGAGACATAGATCTTAAAGTCCTTTCCTCTCTCCAAACAAGGAGAAGCAAGCCAAAACCCACACAAACTAACCCCAGATGTTTTCAAGTATGCATAGGCTACAAGTACCATGGTGACTTGGCTTAGAGCTGTGTTCTTGTTAACAAGGCAATGCCAACTCCAGCCCTAGAACAAATTCATTCAGACATATCCATGCACCAAGTTTATGGTAAACTTAGATTCTTCAAGATTTGAGGTTGGTCAAAACCTCATTTGCCACCTATTCTCACCTTCAAGAGCAGGAACTCTCTTGAGTAGTCCAACCAATGGTCATAAAGACTTAGCTTCAGCCTCCCCAGCAAGTGACAGTTCATGTTCCTTGATGCTTGACTCCCTCTCATTTCATTGTTCTCTCCTGAGGTGATCTCATCCACATCAGCTTTTACCGTCATCTTTACTGTGACAGGATATAACTATTACCTCCATCCCATTCTTCTCTACTGAACACCAGAGCTGTCGAGACTGTTGTCTAACTACTTTAGCACCCTCTTGGCTATCTCACACATGACCTCAAACCACCATGTCCAAAATCGCATTCCTGATTTCATCCACAAAAGTGGCCTTATGCCACTCTTTCCTAACCCATCATCTACTTAGTTGCACAAAATGGAAACCAAGGCATTATTCTTGACTTTCACTTCTAAAGACACTTCAAGTCCTCCCAATTTTACCTCAGAAATGTCAAATCTGTTAAATCTACCTGTCAGTTTATCCCATGTTCACTAATACCACTACACAGTGCAAGCTCTGTGCCACATCAGCTCTGCTCCTGTACACTGCAGTCAGAGCGGGCTTTTCAGAAGGCAAATCTGAACATCTCGCTCCCCTACTTAAAACTTGTTGGTGATTCCCTCCTTCGACAAAGTCTAGAATACTTAACCCAGCCTTCAAGCCCTTCCTGGCTGAGCCCCTCCCTCCTCTCCATCCTCACCTCTCACCATGCTCCCACGCGATTTCTTTGCTCCTGCCAAATTGCCACAAGCCATACATGTCCTCATTATGCCCTTCCTGCCAAATGACCTTTGCACATGCACTTGATCATGCTTTGGCTGGAAAGCTCTCCTCACCCTTGGGTACCTGGATAATTCCTGGTAATTCTTCACATCTCAGATCCAGGATGATATTTTTAGGGACATCTCCCTGACCTTTCTAACCACATAAATCCCACATTATGACTTCCATAGCATTTTTCACTGTTTCGGTTTTATTTCTATGTGTGGGATTATTTGAATAAATTTTTGTCTCCACCTGTAGACTGTAAGTTTTAAAAGTACAAAGACCATGTCTGATTTTGTTCACCTAACAGTGCCTTATTCAAAGTCACTCTTCTCTCACTCTCTAATATTTTTTTTTATTTCTAGTTATTTGACTACGAGAAGGTTATTTAATTTCTTCATATGTAAATATATTCCTTATTTATATATACACAGTATTGCTCTAAGTTATATGTGTTTATACAAGCAATAATTTGAAGATTAGTAACTTTATAGAGGTTGAAAATTTTCTGGTAGAGTGCTTGACAAAGAAGGGCACTCAATAAATGTTGTATATTTACAACACTCATCATAGTGGAAAACTGTAACAGAGTCTAAAGATTCCAGGTTATTTATTTATTTATTTATTTAATATATATTGTTTGAGACAGTGTCTTGCTCTGTCGCCCCAGCTAGAGTGCAGTAGCATCATCATAGTTCACTGCAGCCTCAGACTCCTGGGCTCACGTGATCCTCCTGCCTCAGCCTCCCAAGTAGCTGGGACTATAGGTATATGCCATCATGTCTGGTGAATTTTTCTGTTTTTGTGTAGAGACAAGGTCTCCCTGTTGCTCAGACTGGTCTCTAACTTGTGACCTCAAGCGATTTTCCCACCTTTGCCTTCCAGAGTGCTAGGATTACAGGCATGAGCCCAGCCTGCCAGAGCTTTCAGACAGTAATTTGCAGAGCCCTAAGCATCCCGTAAACCCAGCCAGGGCTTTACTGAGAAAAGTGAGGCTTCTGGACACTCAGAACCATTTCTTCATAACAGAGAATTAACTCTGAAACACTCAGGATGGAATTTTCTTTTCTTTCAAGACACGGCTCAAGTATTTCAATTCATTATTTGCTTGAATAACCATACATATCATAGTAATAAGACTATTGATATCTTATACTGATCTAGCTCATTTTACCTGCCAGGTATTTTCTTAGATCTGGCCATGATCATATGAGGATTTGTTGTGCCTATTTTATAGACGAGGGACCAGAGGTTCACTGAGATCAAGTAATTGGCCAAGGTCACAGCTGGCACGTGGAACAGACCAGACTCCAATCTAAAAGTGGTTAATCACAGACAGGAAGCACATGAGAAGCAGCTTGACCTGGTTTCCGGGATCAAGTCCTCCAGGGAAGAAATTATATATATGTACACATACCTATGTATCCCTATATTGACACCCCACTAATATCATAGAACAACTTTTTGATAAAGCAGAACAGGTTTGTTCTTCCCCCCCTTACACTCTTCTCAGATTCTTACAGTCATAGAACTTTTGGAATTTCTATTAGATGTTCAAATACCCTGAAATTAGTCTTTAAACAGAACCATTACTATCAATCTCAAACCAAACTATGGAAACCACTGTTAGTGGAACAAAATGCCTCTTCATAAAGTGCCTACCAACTTGAACAGCGACCTTCACACATTTTACCCAAGCTAATCTTTACATCCACCCTGTAACATAGGCACTATTATCCCTTTTTCAGATGAAGAATATCTGACTTAAGAAGTTAAATGGCTTCACCTACACCACTTTAATCTCCTGTAAATAAAGAAAAAAACTGTTCTCTCATTTATTTTTTATTTTTAGAGAGGATGTTTCACTGTGTTGCCCAGGCAGCCTCAAACTCCTGAGCTCCAGTGATCCTCCCACCTCAGCCTCCTGAGTAGCTGAGACTACAGGCTCACAACAACCACACCCAGCTTGTTTGGTCATATTTATTTATTTATTTATTTATGTTTTTTTGAGACAGAGTCTCACTCTCTTGCCTGGGG